>WKLE02000244.1:0-32374 GCA_014885115.2 Asterionellopsis glacialis
TACCGGTACGTTAGAATGGCGCACGAAAGGTACCAGGTAAGCGTATCTTTGGATCTTTGGATTCTTTTGCACTGTACCAGGTACGAGCTCATACAGTACCAGGTACCTTTGGTACGACCAAACGGGATTGACACCTTAACGTACCGAGGAGTAGAACTCAATCAAGATCGCGACATAATTATCGGAAAGCAAGTACTATTTTAATAATATTAAAAATAGTTCTCAGAATTTCGATTATTTAAAAGTGCTCTGGCTTGATTCTTTTGATTCACGCCCACACCGTTGCTTTACCTGTAGGCACCGTAACTGTTTATTACAGATTTAAGTTTCAACATTGGAAAAAACAAAAATCGAGAAGAATCATTACGAACCAAAGAAACCGCCAAGACGCAACAAACTACTATTGGTTAGTTTGTGTTGGAAAACAGATATTGTCCCTTCCTTATCTTGCTTGTATTATATCTGTTCATAAACCAAAATGAGTGCTTGTACTAGTAAAATTGTTTTGTTCGTACGAATAGTCTACACAGCAGCTGCTGCTGCATTATGGATGGGAACACCAACAGATGCATCAGATATGATTCAGGCTCGAACAAGAGAAAAACCATTCATCATTAATTCTAGTCAACGATATCAACAGCATACAATAAATGATGATGAGAATACGAATAGTAATCAACAACACTTGGCATTGGATATGGATGGTACAGCTATTGCACAACAAATTCGTCAAGAAGTTCAACAACAAGTAACAGAAATAAAACAAAACAACGACAACCATGTGCAAGGACAAATTCCAGGATTAGCTGTTATATTAGTTGGTTCACGTCGTGATTCACAAGCCTATGTCAATATGAAAAAGAAAGCATGTGCGGAGTGTGGAATACAAAGTTATGAAACTACCTATACCACCAATGTCACACAACATGAACTCCTACACAAAATTAAAGAACTAAACGATGATCCACGAATTCATGGTATATTAGTACAATTACCATTACCATCACATTTGAATGAAAGTGTAATATTGAATGCAATAGCACCGGAAAAAGATGTAGATGGATTGCATCCAATCAATGTAGCTGCACTTGCTGCAACATCCACACGCATGTCGTCGGCATTTTTAAATGATGATAATGAGAATGCCGTCAAACCAGATTGGAAACAATTGCAAAGTATACCATTCAATATACCATGTACACCACAGGGATGTATAGAATTATTAGATCGTTGTAATGTTGAAATTAGTGGTAAACGTGCTGTTGTCATTGGACGGTCTAATTTAGTTGGATTACCTGTAGCCATGCTATTGATGCATCGCGATGCGACAGTATCAATAGTTCATTCGAAAACCCAAGATCCACAATCGATAATACAACAAGCTGATATTGTCATTGTGGCTATAGGGAAGGCCATGGCTGTACCTGGGTCATGGTTTAAACCAAATGCTGTTGTGGTAGATGTAGGAATTAATTTCATCGACGCACCTGATACCCCAAAAGGATATGAACTTGTAGGCGATGTGAATTATCAAGAAGCACGGAAAGTTGTACATCAAATAACGCCTGTACCTGGTGGTGTAGGTCCCATGACAATTGCCATATTATTACGAAATACAGTAAATGCATGTCAACGTGCCAATAAAAAGCTTTAAAACATGAATAACAAAAACCCTAAACAATAATGAGAACACAATTGTAAGCATCAAGTACGATTTTGTTGTCTATTGAAAAAGGAACATACTCTTTGAAACGTCGTTTTTTTTTCCCGTCAAAGAATTCTAATATCCCATATCGACACTTCACAGAAAGAACACCAACCTCTTTTTTTGCAAAGATGATGATAAATGATGATTCTGTTGTTGACCATGCCCAGGTTGTTGATAATGGTGATGAATACTACTGTTTGTTACCATATCGTTCCACAACATTATCTCAACTACAGCCAGTAGAGCGCTGCTATCCTAGACCATAGCCATTCGTTGTTCACCGTCGGTGTCCATCAATACTACCCACCACGGTACAAGGCACAATATTTTGAGCTTTATATATCTAGCTATAACACGAAACCACGAGTCCTAGTTAGTTGTGTAGTGTGATTCTAGTTAGTGTTAGTATTTATGGGTGTTCTTTTTTTTTGTTTTTCAAAGTCTTTGATCATTGCTCTTTTTCAAAATCTACCAAGTACCTATCGACCCGTTCAATAAAGGCAAATGCTGAGTCTGCATTACGATTTGGTAATGTTCTATTTTTGGTGTTCTTCTTGGCTTCAAAACTTTCAGGCGTTGCACTTTTCCAAAAGCGTCCTAAAACGAAACGGAAATAATCAATGACAGCCAATTTGTAATGTCGAAAGGCTATTTCTTTTGGATATGAAAGCTTCTTGGACGAGGACGATTTGTTCTGAAATGCCATTTCAAGTTGTTCCAAATAATATTCTACCAAACGCTCTTCTTGTCCATCCTTTAAATGTTGCGGATGCAAGGCATGTGTTATATTCATGGCAACATCACACATGCCGAAACCAACACCTACAGAAGCAAAGTCTATCATGATTGCATCGTCACTACTGTTCTCTTCCTCTCCATTAGTATCCTGATTGACACTCACAGGAAGAAATACATTCATAGATTTGTAATCACCATGCACAAGAGTTGCATACTTATCTGTGGCTGTCGGAGATAATTCATTGGATACATAGTGAGCTATGTCCTTGATGCGTTTCCCTAAGATTTGAATAGACGGTTTGGCAAATAATTCCTTTGCTTTAGGTGAGGATGTACAGAATGCTGTTGTGAACTTAGTCCATGACTCTTCCATCATTTCGAGTTCCTTGGGGTTACGAAAGGGTAAATGGTAGCTAGTTACAGAGAGTCGTTCCTTGGCTATATGGAGAATTTCTTCTTCTTCCCAAGCACATGCATGTAACTTGGCTACAGTACTTAAACATTTCCTAACTTGATGAGGTTCTAGTGGTGAATCTTGAAAATATTTTGTAGAACATATCGAATCTAAAATAAATGTAGCACCCTTTTCTTTGTCGTCTTTAGCGTCATCATTCCTGCCATCCTTCGTAGACGATGAGGATGACTTCGTCGTCGTCGTCGTCCCAGCATCATTCACAAGGACTGCATGTTCTTCTTCTGATAATAATCCATCAAAATCATATTCCACTAAATGACACTTCGGTACGAGGTTTGGAAACTGTTGTAAGTACCCTTTGGATTCCATCCATGGTAAAACGTCTTTATAAAATCTTGCTTCTGTCCTTCCGTAGACCAATGTACGACGCAAATCTGTCCATGATTTGTGTGCATAGTTACTCACTTGAATACGTTTGACAAATAATTCTGTCGTCTTGTAAGGTGTCGTTGTTTTCGCTGATTCTTCCTTGTGTTCTGCAGCATCCGCAGCATTGTCATCATCGTCGTGATGATGTTCCACAAGGATTCGTGCACCTTCTGCATTGCCTTGAGAAATAGTACTTAGATTCTTGTACAATTTTACATTTGGTACAACCTTTTTCAAAAATGGAAATAAACCATCTGGATCCTTGTTCTTATGGTAACTTTCAGTTTTCTTGCTGTGATCCTCCATGCTGCTGCTGCGTGCGGGTGTTTTTTGTTCCTTTCCAAAATCAAGTCACACTACGTTTGAATTTTACTTGCAACGCCAACGTTTTTTAGTAGATTCTAGAAGCAGTGGCGCAAGAGTAGAAGTAGGTCGGGAGGTAAAGACTTATAATATGTATCACGTTCGATACAGTGAGCCTCTGGTGCGTGGAGTGTGCTTTTGCTCTCTCTCTCTGTGTGACGACGTCGTGACGGGAGAAGGAAAATAACAAATGCGACACCAAAGACTTGCTGTGGAACATGAATGTTGGAATCTAGCTTTTTCCAAGGTCTGCCATGCTGGGAGCAGCCGACAGTGTGCGAGTATGGTACCTGGTACTGGTAGGTCCTACCCAGGTAGGTTAGGGCTACCCCTCTAGTACCAGAGGAACGCATTTCGATTGATCGGGTGGAGAGATAGGACCTACATAGAAGAGGGAGTTTTTGAGTGGATGGGGAGGCACGCACGATTTACAATGTTCGTTACGTCATCATCTGACGATTCAATGCATGACGACCTGGCATAAATAATGTACCTGGTACAGCGTTTTTTCTCCCTCTCCCCCTTGACTTTACTTAACACTCGCACCTCCCTTACTTAACTACTTCGCACCCCTTTGTTATGTAAGGGGTGGTTCAAGCTTTTTCGTGAAAAAACAGTGTTTCTTTCTCCCTCTCCCCCTTGACTTTACTCGACACTCGCACCGGGGGGTGCGAAGTCGTTTTAAGTAAGGGGTGGTTTAAGCTTTTTCGTGACAAAGTAGGCTCATATTGATTCTACGCTGGTAACATGTATAATATTCCTGGTGGCTTCCTTAATTTACTCAGTCGTGCACCAATTTTCTAAAAAGTTTTTTAGCAAAAAATCTTTAGTTGGGTGACATGCGATATGCAAGAAACTGGATAAAAGGGGAGCATGTGACACGTACCCAGGTACCGGTAGTCCTTAGGTCCTAGAGTAATTATTGTACAGGCACGTACTTCACTTCACCCGATCTGAACTCTTAGAGGAACTACCTGGTACTCTCTCTCTAGTAGAGTAGTACAAGTACTCTCTTCATATGCTTTATATTCGGTCTACAGATAGGTATTAACATTAATCGAGGCCCCTTAACGTTGTGTTTTGACAAGAGTATCGTTTAAAAAGTTCGAAATAAAACGATATTTATAATATAAACTTAACATAATTGTTCTTTGGGGGGGTTACGAAGGATTCCATTCTTTGCATCGATGACTGTCTGTGCTTGAGATGTAACATTCTTCATGCAATACAGTCAGCTACACACGGAAAGCTTGCTCCCCACGGAGAGAGTATACGACTTCCTTCTTTTCTTGGTTTTTGTTCGTTCTCTCTAAGCATTCGAAACTTCTCTCAAATTACGAACGGGTGCAGGAACATCTTCAATGGTAAAATCTCTAAACACGACCGTACTCAATTCATTCGTATGAGATGTAATGGCCAAACCAACTTGGAGAGTTTCCGCGGAAGTCATGGATACATTTACTTTATTGATTAAAATCCATGAGTCAGCGTCTTGAGATTTCTTATAACAAGAGTATTCATCGCCTTGTTTGACAATTCGCAACCATGTACTTCGAGTATTGGCTCCGTATTTGTATCCTTGAGCATAAGACCTACCTCCTGTGACTGGTCTATATTGAGCAAAGGCACCATTTGTTCCAGACAGGGCAACGAAGACGTTCTTTGAGTTGGCTTCAAGAGTGTCTCGAACCATCACACCAGCCTTGGTCCATTGGTTCTTGAAATCAAGACTTTCAATGAAGGCTGTAACTTGAAAGTCTCCAGTTTTTTCATAGGGTAAAAAGTGGAAACCATCATTATGTCCCCAAATATCATGACCCCAGCCACCCATCATGATCTTGTCACCTTGTTTTGATGAATAACCATCATTG
The DNA here is from genome assembly GCA_014885115.2 of Asterionellopsis glacialis. Taxonomy (NCBI): domain Eukaryota; phylum Bacillariophyta; class Plagiogrammaphyceae; order Rhaphoneidales; family Asterionellopsidaceae; genus Asterionellopsis; species Asterionellopsis glacialis. The sequence goes on from WKLE02000244.1 coordinate 5,525, forward strand.
ATGTATTCAGGAATATCCAGGGAATCGGGAACGATAGATGGAGCAGGAGTTATTGTAGGAGATGCACTAGGCCAAGAGTAAACCATATGGTTGTAATCTTCAAAGACAACTTCCGTCAGTATATCGTATTGTTTACCATAATGGAAGAGACCAACATAGAAAGTATCACCGACAATATCAAGTTGTCGTGAGTCAATGAGTGTCCAGTTTTCACCATCAACTGATTTGTATCCAGTGTACGTGTTACCTTTCTTAAGAAGCCTTAGCCATGATGAAGCCTTATCATTCCTGTCTTCACCATGAGACTGTGTCCATGAACCATCTTTGTTTCGCAATTGTACTCGACTGCCCTGGTCTCCAGTTTTCATAACACCGTAGTAAGCGGAGTTCTGCTCAAGGCTATTTCTAACCATGATTCCAGATTTGGTGTGAAGAGTGGTACTTTCAAGGGATGCAACGTTAACAATCAATTCCACATCACCAGTATACTCCTCCGAAAGAAAATTAATGTGATCTACATTATTCCACATACTATTTCCTGCCGCTGTCATGTAGATGCGGTTTTTGCTGGGATGCTCGTAGGTTGCACCTTCAAAAGGGACATTGCCAATCGTAGTAGAAGGTATTTTTGCATATTGAAAATTTTCTGTCTTCTCCACATAAAAGGCGACGTTCTCTTTTCCCCATTTTCTGTCAAAATAAGTGTCTTGGTGAAAAATACGACCATATTGAGAACAGGCTCCAGGAAAGCCTTGATCATATCGATATCCTCCAAATTCATCACAAGGCCAAGCATTTGTGTCAGCAACGGCATCTTCATATGTGGAGTAAAGCTTGAAATCTTGGTTCCAAACATTGTATTCATCTGTACTGCGGTGGTTCTTGATCTTCTTGAACAGGTGGTAATTATCGATCCCTTCGGGGATTTCTGTCAAGCGCTTGTAGTATATATCTTGAAGTTGTGGGACGCAATCAGCACAGATACGACGGATGATTTTGTTTTCGCTTTCTTTCAATAAATCTGCAACAGCGACAGGACCATAGGTATGCCAGTAGTTATTTCCTGTATAGTCCAACCCTTCTCTCCCGGCAACTATGGTCCATACAGTGTCATCGTGCTTGTATCCAGTGGAGAGTGCCCTCTTTTGATAGAGAAATTTGTCAGAGGCACGATCGCACCTTCCGTGGTCTACCAAGACCTCGTTAAGATCAGCGAGCTTCTCGGGGCCAACTTTCCCATCAATAAAGAGTTGGTTCATATAGGACCATAAATCGTTGTTTGCACGGTGGCCATGTCGATTAATTCCTTGACAAGCATTGAAGTCGATGTCGATTTGTTCAAGCTCAGCAGTAAAGCTGCCATCGGCATAGATGAATTTGAATGCTTCTTCCACATCAATTTGAGTACAGTCACTTCTGGTGACAACTGGCATTTGATCGGTACAAGCACACATGGGTGCACCGGGGATATTCTTGACGTAACCACGCTGATGCATATGATCATACATGGAGATGTAAAACAAGTTATTACCCTTGTAGGCAGAAGATTTATCAGCATCATCGTCGGCCCATGCAAATCCGTGACAATGAATTGCTCCTTCACCATCATGATTGTCCCCTGGAAAAACTTGAATTCCAGAGGAGTTGAAGCCTGTGGAAAGCTGTCCCTTTTCCATGTCAACGTAACACAAGTCAGTATTATCGGCGGGGTCCTTGTCGATGCAATTCGTATCGTAGGGAGTACCACAATTGCCATTACCATCGTTTGCTTGACGATCCTTGGGCCAGCAGCACATAACTGCGTTGGTAGAACATTGATCAAAATTCGTGAGACTGTCAGGCCATTCAATCATACCGTACTGAGCTTCACTATCATAGATGTTCTTGACACGGAAGGCATCCCCAATCTGGTCACCGCTTGTACGAAGTCGATTAGTAGGATTGCCATCTGCATCTGTGGGGTACATAGTTTCGTATTCTTCATTCCAATCAGTCCCACCGTTGAAAAACATTTGTTCAAAGTTCCCACCTTTCTTGGCAATATCAGAAAATCTGAATACGTTTGGGTACGATTGAAAGGCGTCTTTACAGATGCTGTGAAGCTTAGCTTTAGCACCAACTGCATCTTGTGCTCCCAGGAGGGCTTGAAGTTCTTGTTCAACCGTATTGGTACAACTTTCACCTACGTTGATGGGGTCTTCAAAAATAGGAGTGAATGCTTCAAGTACATTCGCGTAGGAACATTCACCGTCAAACTCGAACTCGAATAAAGAGGCTTCTTCAATACATTGTGTCAATTGACTTGACACCAAAAAGAGGCTTTTGGAAAGTAGAAGCAAAAGACCACTTTGATAGACTCTCACCATTGTTTTTGATTATATTTTCTCAGTTTACGTTGATGATTTCGGTTGTGAAATTAGTGTAATGCAATAGTTCGGATACTGTTTTTGTGTCATAAAAAGAGAAATGAATTCACTATCGGCTCTGCTGCTATGACAGACGTGTTTTATTATCTTGACTGGCATTTAATAAGAGACCGTCAGATAAAACAGTGATAGGACACGAAGAATGAACCTCGATATCGATGGATGATGCTATCTGTAGTTTTTCAGATACTGTTCAAAGGTACCTGGTACCTGTACGGTATCTGGTAGTCCTATGACCTACCTGTATACGAGGTACCGGTAAGACTATGGGACAGGTAGTACGCCATTTTACCAGATACTGTAACTCTGCAGGTACAGTAGTCTCACGGTACCAGGTACAGTACATAGGATTGGAATCTGTTAAAGTCATTTTAAAAACAATATTATTTAGCAATGTAATATCCAAAGTTCTTTTTTCTTCTAACCTGGTAGTACAGCAAAGTTTGTAAGATCCTACCTGGTAGTTCTGACGAGAATCACATCAGGTTCAACAAGTTACCTGGTACAGTACCGGTAATGGATTGCCAAGACCCGTCAAGATAGGAAACAAGACTCAGATTTGATGGTTGAATAGTCATATTCTGAGACCTTCGAGTTTCCTCTTTTGAGAATGCCTTCATTAAATAATCTTTCTCGGTTTCATTTCGGTTCCGACATCCAAAAAAACATTTCCATGAGGATGACTTAACGAGTAAAAATAATCAGGACTATTTTTTGATAATGTACTGTACCAGTTCGAAGGATGATACTGCTTCCGTTATTATTTAAAATACCTCGTATTGCCTAGTGTGATCACCACGTACCTGGTACCGGAACTAGTACCTGGTATCCTCCTTGAAGTACTGGTCCTGTAAAAATATTGTTGTGGGTCAAGATGCTAAATAAAATACCTGACACCAATACTAATTGCATTGAACATCCCAACCAATTCTGGGTATGCAGGAATTGTAAAGGTAAAATAATGTACTTTGTGTCGGAGCCTACCCCCACAGAAGCTGCCAGTCAGAATCCGGTATTCAGTCTGTACCGGGAATGCAGGAATTGTAAAGATACACACAGCTGTCACTCAAAATACTCTTTAAATTTACAATTTTTTTTAATTAGTGCAGTCATTCTTCATCTTATCTGGAATACGGTCGAGATGCTAAATAAAATATCATTTACATCCAACATGCGAACCAGTACGAGGTAAAGGTACATAGTACTAAGGTACAGTAGATCTACCAGGTAGCCTTCTTGCTTCCATTTTTGATTTCGGTCGTGCCGACATTCCACAAGCAAGGCATATATCGAAGAATGACATCGGTTTCGGATGCTCTTACCCGTACAGTTACTGTATAATTTTGTTCAGTGTCAATCGCACACATTAAAGTTGATAATAAAGAGGCCTTTTTTAATTTCCCCGAAAACAATGTCAATCCATTACTTAGGTAGTCATATTTTTTCGTACGACTTACAACCAAAACACCATCTTCGACAAGAAAAAATGACTTGAATACACGGATTACAAAGATATGACCCACTCTCTCGTTGAGCAGAATCAAGAAGATCTTGATCAAATCGGACAGTCAAAGGAGAAGAGTGAACATAAACTTTGGAATTTGATTCAACTTCACCAACACACACAAGATAGAACAAAGAAACAACGAGTTCACACGTGTGTAACAGAGGAAAAGACATACTTTACATTCGACTTCCAATTATTTATTCATCTAACCATAACAAACCGAAGATGAATTTACAGACTGCGTGGATAAACGTTCTTGCCATCGGCCTTGTAGCTGGTTCGGCTGAAGCTCAGTGTGACAAAGAGTTTACAACAAAAGCTAGCATTCCTTGTGCAGCTGCTGAGATTGCAAAAGCTATCGTAGCAAAGGGATGTGAACCTCCTGAACCGGAGTTAATTACGGAAGCATGCAAAAATGCCGCAACGTAAGTTCGATGTTAATATTTGCTTATTTTTTTGATAATATGTTGTGTCCGCCCTCTTTTTCTAACTCGCTATTTTTATTTGGGTCTCTCGCTCTCCTTTTCACATTACACAACGCAGTGACTTTGGAGAACTCACAGACAACCACTACCAATTTGACAAGTCCTATATGGACGGTGGTAGCATCTGGAATGACGTTGGGGACGTTCCTCATGACACCGAAGAAGTTGCTGTCGACGAAGATCGTCTTCGTCGAGTTATGGAAACAGTTGGTGTCGGATCCATGATCAACTGGCCCGAATATGAGGCACTTCAAGATTATGTCGGTGCTGAAAACACCCCTTACATGTCGAACTTTAATCTCACAGAAACGTGCAATTTAAACACGGTCATGTGTTGCTTTACGGATGTAAAAGAAGGCTCAAGTTTTCCATTTGAAACCAATGTTTGCAGTCACGATTTGGCTGATTCCCGGCGTTCTAATCACATTCAGAAGGGATGGGCAGAATATGATTCAGGTGCATATTGCACAGGATTTACCTTCTCTGACGATGATGCGACAGGCCGTTTCAAGGGAAACTCCTTATTTGACTTGTCCTTCATGAATACCTACTCCAATGATTATACCAAGAACATTCCTGGTGCTCCTATGTGTGCTTGCATTGAAAAAATGCCAACTGTTGAAGAAGCTGCGTGCCGCATGACAACTGTTACCGACGAAGCAGTTACTTTCACTTACTATCCAGCTTCACCTGATGGTACAACCCCCAAAAAAATCACTGTCAGTGAAATTAGCGCAAAAGTTGAGTTTTCGGACTGTGTCGGTGGAGAAAGTGGTACAGATGTTGTGGGACTCAAGGATTATGCTCTAACTAAGAATATTGATCTTTCAACAAAGCTTGTTGGACCGATTGATACTGAAGGAAACGGAGGTTGTGATGCTGAAAAGAAAAAAATGCGTAACGAGAAGTTTTGGGTTGAAGGAAAATCCAAGAGACATGAAGAAGTTGATGAAAAGAAATGGCAAATTGTTGTTGGTAATCACCTTCGTTATTATCCTATTCCATTTGCCAACTTCGAACCTGGTAACAGAGGTGACTATGGTTATCCTCTGAAAGAAACGGACGATGCCTTTAGGGAGGCCGCTGGTGCAAACAAAGAGCCTTTCGAGCCCTTCATAATCCGTCGCTTGTGCGACACTTGCGTCGACAGTCACGTAGATATTTACTACAAGCGATTTACTCCGATACCTCAAACAATTAACTTTTTGCAACTCCTCATGAATCAGTGGAGTAAGGACAATAACGTAATGGGAGTGGACTTCAACTTGTACTCCACTTACGAAGAAGCAGTCGCTGGGCATCCAACAAGAGATGGCGTAAAGGACCCCAACGCCTGGACTTATTGTAACTATGCTTCCAACGATAATATCGGATTCCCAAGAGATTGTGGCCCACATGGATGGGTGAGTTGTAATTGGAATTCGTACAGACGCGATGGTTGTTATGCTACGACCAATGCTTTCTACTATGAGATTAAACCTTAAAAGAAATAGGATTGTTCGGAAAGGAAGGAGGGCAAACTGTTAAAACTACCGACCAGTATAACATAATTACTTAGTACACGATCTTGCATACACCACACTGAATTACAAATTATTCTTGTATGTCCAGGAGACTTCCGTCTTGAGAATAGTACACAACACTTACACCGTTTTTTTGAGTATGCCTGGTGGCAATGCTCCAGATCTCCTCATTTAAGCACGCAATTTCGTCAACACGGATCAGAGCAATGCTCACCAAGCTGCGCACAAACACTTTGGCCAACTTTCAAGCTATTAGATCATGCCAGCAGTCCTGTACCGGATAAGCAGACTACAGTATTGCGTGATTTCAAATTTGGCGTGAATCATATTATATTGATAGAGATCAACTCGCACGGTTTGCTCGTTCCGCGTTATCCAAATGTAATCCAATCAATTGACGCAGTTCTAGGAGAAGCTTTCCATGCTAAAGTCATGGTTTGTGTTTCAGTGGGAGGAGCTGCATCAAATAGTATGTTATACATAATTCGAATTGTCGCAAAAGTTACATTTAATGTTGAGGTGACATTTCAAGACTGGAGAACTATTATACCTCTGGCAGTGGAGAAGTGGTAGATAATACAGACGTTTATCAAAAAAACTTCCATTTCGTGATTAGTGGGTGGTATACCATTGTTACAAGGAATGCACCCATGTGCACAAACAATAGAAAAGTCAAGATTCGGATCAGAAGCCTTTGCAGCGCGAGCTAGTGCCCGGTGACTTGTCGATGCTGCCACGGCAGCTTTTTACAAGACAGCCCTGGGATTACCGTCTACCCGTGGAAGAACAGAGGGATCCGATATTTTTATCTAAGTCTGGATACTCATTGAAAGAACAAAATATGCATATTATAATGAATTAGTTTTCGTTTTGTACATACTGTAGTTGTGGAAAGATCAATTTCAGACCTCTTCTCGCGTTTAAATAACACTGGTCCTACGTCTTGCACCCCTCCTACTATTTACTTCACTGCACTGATAGTAGGTTTCTTCGTAGTCATCAACGGTCATCTCCGCAAGTTGACCATCGTTTTGAGCAGTCAAGGCCAAACCAATGTATTCAGTGGGATCACCAATATTAATATGGACAGGATTTCCAATGCGTTCCCAGTCGTCTTCTTCTCCAGTGGCAGATATGAAACCAGTACAGATTGTACCAGACTTGACGAGCTTCACCCAAGGTTTCGCGTACGGGCTCGTTACGCTCTTGGTTTCGTACATGTGAAAAGCATGAGTCGGACCATTAGTCTCTGTCCTGTACTGCAAGGTAACTCCAGAGGCACCACTCCTGAACATAAAACAGTGCTTTGAGCCCGGTTCGAGGGTGTCACGCACCATGAGACCTCCCTTTGTCCATTTGCTCTTGTGCTTCATGTCTATGATATTTGCAATAAGCTCAACGTCACCTTCGGTTTCAGAGTACATGAACTGAAATTCATCTGCATGATGCCATATATCAGAACCAGACGCCATCATGTAAAGACGCGAGGTACCCTCTCCCATGGGGGTTTCGTAAGTGGCACCCGCCATCGCTACGCCGCCAATATCAATGGAGTCAACACGTAACAGTTCTGTCTGTTCCCCTGAACGTGCAATATCTCTTTCGACGTAGAACTTGACATCATCTCTTCCTTCGTGATAGTGTTGGGGGTTAAAAAAACGTGCTCCTTGCTTTCGGAAGGACCTTTGATCATAACCTTGAGGCCCGCACTCTCCTGGGAAATATTTATCATATCTGTAACCAGTCAAAGTACAATTCCACTGGTCTTTGCCTTCCCTGGCATCCATGTAAGAGGAGTAGATCTCGAAGTCGACACCCCACTCATGACCTGCTTTTTTAGATGCTTCATTAGCAAGATTGTGAAGAATGTCCAATGCATTGTAGTCTTCAGATGTCTTTGTGCGCTTGATGTAGATATCTTGGTGTGCCTCGTAACAATCGGCACAGACTCGGCGAATAATTTTGTTTGGTGATTCAGCGATGAGTTTGTTGAATGCAAAATCACCAACGTATTCAGTACCGAATTTACCCTTACTTGCAACAGGTTCCCATATTGAAGAATGGTCGTATCCAGTAACATATCCTTTTCCCTTCATGAACCTATCCGTAGCAATGTCACAATTGTCAGGGTGTTCACCAACAAGCATTTTTGAAATGAAAGAAAGCTTGTCACCCGAAATCTTACCCTCGCGGTAAAGACGGTTCATGTAAGACCAAAGGTCATTATTATCTTTGTGTCCAAAACGATCATACCCTTGGCATGCATTGAAATCAACATAGATTTCGGTTAGCTCAGCAGAGAAACCCTCAGCACCATTGTAGGTGATCTTGAATGCTTCGTCCACATCCATTTGAGTGCAATCGGCACGTTCAACGATGGGCATCTGTTCAGAACAAGCACACATGGGTGCACCGGGGATATTCTTGACGTAACCACGCTCAGACATATGATCATACATGGAGACGTAAAACAAGTTATTACCCTTGTAGGCAGACGATGGTTCAGGATAATCTGCCCAAGCAAAACCGTGACAATGGACTTGTCCTTCACCTCTGTCGGTGGGGTTATTGTTGTTGTTTTCGTCATCAAAAGGGAAAAGCTCATACCCAGAGGATTTCATATCAACGTAACAAAGGTTAGTGTTGTCAGAAGGATCCTTGTCGATGCAATTCGTATCGTAGGGTGAATTACAGTTTCCATTATTATCGTTTGCTTGACGATCCTTGGGCCAACAGCAGTATGCTGAATTGTAATTACATGTCTCTGGATTGAAGTTAGTAAGGCTGTCAGGCCATTCAATCATACCGTACTGAGCTTCACTATCATAGATGTTCTTGACACGGAAGGCATCCCCAATCTGGTCACCGCTTGTACGAAGTCGATTAGTAGGATTGCCATCTGCATCTGTGGGGTACCTAGTTTGGTATTCTTCATTCCAATCAGTCCCACCGTTGAAATAAGTTTGTACAAAGTCATTTCCCTTGTTAGCAATGTTAGCAAAAGGAAACGGTTCGTACGATTCATACGCCGAACGACAAATATCCGTGATGGTGGTGTTTCCTAAGAGACTTTCGAGTTCTTCTTCAGCTGAAGTCTCACATCCATAACTTTCAATAGGATCGTCCCAGAAAGTTGTAAAGGCTTTCAAGAGGTTCTCGTAGTTACATGCACCTTCAAATGAAAGATGGAATGCACGGTTCTTATCGTAACATTGGGCGTTGACAATGCTTGGCAAAAGAAGACCGAGTAAAGACAGCTTAGGGAATTTCATGTTGTCTTCGTCTTTGTTTCGTTGTTTTCGTTTGTAAGGGAGAAGGCGTGAGTTCAATTAGTTTAGAAACAGTGGTGGTGAGAACTTGAAAGAGGAGCTTCTTGCAGACTGTACGGATAGATTGTGAACAAAATTCGTGCAGACCTTTGCTGTCGATGCTGTTGCGGCTTCCAAAGTTTTGTGTTATGTCCTCTAGTCTTCTCTTTTGGGTTTTCTGCTCAAGAGTATGGTTTGTAGGTCCTAGAGAGAGGACTAGGCTGTGCGAAGTCGGTCAGAGAAGTGTCTGTATAATTTTTATTAGGAAGGACATAAATTTTTTATTTTGTTGGTACAGATACAAAGATAGAGATATTGAAATGACTTCATGTTTTCGTGCAGAAACATACAGGAATGACTTTCTTAATTGGCAAAAATATTTAGGGTTCACTTCAACAATGATAGTATTTTTCCATTAGGCCTTTTCAACAAGAAAATTCTCCGAAAAGGAACTGTAAGTGGAAAAAAGCTTCGAACCCATTATCATCGAGGATACTTCCCAAGATTCAGGAAGTATATACCTGGTTTCCTCCGAAATTCGTATTTAATGTAGTCATTGGTTTGTCCTTTCGAATCTTGGACGATGTTCAAGGTTGCGAAATGAGTTTTCACGTCGATGTCACTTGAGTCATCAGCACCATACCTGGTACACGTCAGTCAAGATGCTAAATAAAATACCAATTACATTGAACATACCAACCAATTCTGGGTATGCCAGGTGTAAAGATACTTTGTACTGCCAAAGAAGCTGTTTGTCAGAATGGGAAGTCTGTACAGGTACAAGGTAAATACTGTACCAGGTACGCAGGAATTGTCAAGATACCTACCTGTACAGCTTTCAATATGGTGAGCACAGAAGAAAATTTTCGTCTTGAATATCGGACTAGAAGAAAAAACATCTGTTCAATTCAAGCCATATTTAGTAGGAATGATACGGTGGTAGGAAGAACCAATTTCATAATAAAATAATATACCTGGTACCATGTAGAGGTTCACAAGCCAGTACCTATGTACATTAGCTTTATAGTAAAAAAGTTCATACCATACCAGGAACAGTATCTGTACCGGTATGAGTGTCAAAAAAGTAATTTTCTGGAACGGATGTCCGCAGTATCTTTACATTAAAAACAATAGTAATTATCAATATGAGCAGAAAAGTACAGCTCAACTTACATTATCTGGTATGGTTTTTATAGGTCGGTTGAACTACCAAGATGAGTACCGCTCGGTATACAGTCAGAGTCTCAGCCCGACAACCTGTTGATTTCGACAATCCGATTTGATAATGACTCCCTTAATTAAAACTCAATCTTGTCGGAATGTGACCAGGAATCTTATCTCCTTTCCTGGGTCATTTTACAACCAATAAAATGCATAATCCTTTTTATTAGACTCTAGTGTATGACTTCCGACCAACAAACTTAGCTCTTGAATTCACTTAAACTCTCTCTTCTCTCTTGAACGAACAGCACTTGTATTTTCTCAAGGGAAAGACTCATTGCACATCTTCACTTCAAAGTATTATCACACGTTGGTACATACCATTAACAACAGTTCTCTCCAGAGTCTACGATTCTCCCTCAAGTCTTCTCATAATTTGAACGACTTACAAATTCAAAATAGATACAAAACAAAATGATTCTTACCAATGCATTGCAAATACTGGCAGCCAGCCTTCTTTTTAGTGCGACCAATGCCCAAACTACTCTATGCAATGTTCCAGCTACAACCATTAGCAAACCATGCACAGTAGAAAATCTGAAAGAAGAGCTTGCTACAAAGGGTTGTGAGCTTTCTGACGATAGTGCACTTGAACATGCATGTAAAGATGCATCAATGTAAGCAGCTTGTATGATGCTTGTTCTCTTCGTCGTTGGTGTTTCGTCTTTTTGCCATCTCTTTCTCTAACACGTCACTTTCTTTTTTTCCTAACGACAGTGCATTTGGAGAAATTTCGAATTTACACTACCAATTCGATAAGAGCTATATGGATGGTGGAACAATCTGGAATGATGGCGAACAAGGTGTAGCTGCTATCGACGAAAGTCGTATTACAAGAGCCCTTAATACTGTTGGTGCCAAAACTATGATCAATTGGCCTGAATATGAGGCACTTCAAGATTATGTCGGTGCTGAAAACACCCCTTACATGTCGAACTTTAATCTCGCAGAAACATGCAATTTAAACACGGTCATGTGTTGCTTCACAGATGATAAGGATGATCGCGAGGAAATCCCTGATAATTCTGAAGTTTGTGCTCATGACTTGCAAGATTCGCGTCGGTCTAATCACGTCAATGGAGGATGGGCTGACTTTGATAACAATGCCAATACCTACTGTACAGGATTTACCTTCTCTGATGATGATGCCACAGGCCGCTTTAAGGGAAATTCATTACTTGATCTAAGCTTCCGAAACACTGTCGAGAATGGATATGTCAAGAATATTCCCGGAGCTCCCATGTGTGCTTGTATTGAGCAAATGCCTACCGTCACTCGAGCTGATTGTCGCACAACTAGTGTCAAAGATGAAACACTTACCTACACTGTTGTCGACGGTGTATTGGAGGTTACCCAAATCAAGGCTGATGTCGAGTTTTCAGCATGTTCAACAGATGATCTCAAGGTCCACGCAAGCCAGACCTACGGCGTTGATCTTTCTGAACACCTGGTTGGCGATGAGGGATGTGAAGCTAGCAAGGAGGAGATCAGAAACGAAAATTTTTGGATCTCTACCACAATTGATAATGTCTATGAAGAGATCTCTGATGATCAATGGCAACTAGTAGCTGGTAAGGGTTCTCGGTACTGGCCACTTAAAACTGGTGCAGAAGCATTAGCTGAGTATGACCTTGAATTCCGTGCAATGCTTGGTACCGAACCACCCTTTATTATTCGTCGGTATTGTGATAGTTGTGCTCCCACGCATCGTGACATTTACTACAAACGTTTGACAGCATTACCACCTCCAGAAGATCTTAACTTCCTTGACCTCTTTTTGAACAATTGGAGTAACCAAGTGGTCAATACACACCATACAGACTTTGAACTGTATTCTTCAATGGAAGATGCCAAAGCAGGGACAAATCCTTGGTCATTCTGTAACTTCAATCACGGTGGTGTTGGATTCCCAAGAGATTGTGGTCCTACCGGTCGAGTTGATTGTCAATGGAATTCCTACGTTCGTGGAATCTGTGGTGGAAGATTCAATGCATTTGACCATGCATTTTACATTCCAGTAAATGCCGCCCCGGCAAGATAAGATAGAAACTGTTCAAACAGCACACACAAGTGCTCAACAACCTGTAAAATACTGTATGAAAATATAACATACTAAAATCATACATTTCATTCTACTTCTTTGTCGTTAAATCATTTACCACTTTTTTCTATCCTGATATTTGAACCAATTATATTGTATCTTTTGAAAATATGCCGCTTAGCACTTTTTAAATCAATTACTATCAATGGTAGAGCAGAGAAGGTGCAGACAGCTAAAGTTGCCGCACCTCTCCTTCTTTAGTGCCGTGATATCGCAAGAAACACTCTTAAAAGGTCTTTTTCGTATCTTATTGTTGTCGATGATTGCTGACATAGAATCCGCTGCTGCAACAACAAGATTGATTGAGCAACAGGCTGATATGGGGTTTATTGTCATTTCTTTGATCAATTATCCTAGATTCTGGTTTCTCTCGAAGTTTGCCAGAAAGGATTCGACGCCGATGATGCCCTCTGTGGCTCAAAAAGCAATCATCAAAATAAATTCTACTCAAACAACACAGCATCCTTCCTTATGTATTCAAGTTTCATTAATTTTCTTCTTTGGGTTTGTGGAGGCTTCTGGTTGTTGTTGTGGAACGGTTTACGATGGGGGGGGGATCACGTACGAAATGAGGGTCAGTACAAACAAAGAATACAATACCAAATGAAAAAAGGCGACGCATACTTCTCTTTGTCTAGGTAGGATTTTAATTAATGTTTTGATCTTACCAATCACCTTGCTAAGGTGTTAAAGCATTAGACTGGAATCGAAGAAGGAGATACGTTTATGCCATCATGGGTCGTTTCGAGTGTCAAAGTTCATCATCGACACGTCGGCTACCAAACGAACCAAGAAGAAGCCAAATTTCGCACCAGTCATTTTATAATAACAGGCAAAAACAACAATCAACTGCAAAAGGAAAACATCAGGGAAAGAAATTGATGCAATTTTCTTTAATAAATAATGGTTTGTTGTTGCTAAAATATATATATAATCCTTTGTACTGTCATGTTTCGCACAACGATCATATTGGGCCTAATATGATATATTATGTACCTGTCAAAAAATATTGAAAATATAGTCCTTACAAGGTACTGTAGATCCTGTATTATTTATATATTGCTTTTCAACGGAAGTTTTAAAAACTAATCAAAAATACCCAATACGATTTCTTTAAATTTGTCAAAAGAACATCTACATGTGTACTATGATTCACAGTAACGAGAAAACTATGGTTTTCCCGACCGTTTCAACGGAAGCCTGACTGTTTATATCCAAGGAACATTTCTGTCCAACTTATTGTCAACGTTCAGTAGAGAGGTCCAACCAGGTTCCTGTACAAATTGTCTTGAAATATTTGATAATTAGTCTAATGGAGACCTTACTTATCTTCGCCAACCGAGAGCGAAAAAGAAAAACTGGAGTACATCACATTATCCTATCCGAAACAATAGATCTGTTACGGTTTTATCAAGCCATTGCTGTCACACCATGAGCAGTTTCGAATTTGATCGCGTTCAAAATCATCGGCAAAAGGAACTATCAAAATGTAATATCATCACCATTTTGATTGTTGCTTTCATTCTACTTGTTCCTTCCGTAATCGTAGTGGGAGTATATTGCATCAGAACCACACCATCTAATGAAGCATCACCACCAGTTGCAGCACATCTTTTGCACCATGATTTTTTTTCATTTACAAGCACACAAGCTTCACAACAATACCATCTTGCTAATAATACTTCCTATAATTTTGCCAGTGACAATGGCGATGTTGGTAATAGTATTAGTAACAAGAAAAGAGGGCTGTCCACCACGTTCTTGAAAGGCATAAAACAACGAAAGACACAGGAAATTAGTAACCTGTTACAACTCGAGATGGCTTTTGATAATCAGATTACAAAAAAGACACAGAACAGTGACGGCCGGAAGGGTAAAAAAAAAGCCAAGAAGAAAGGAAAGAAAAAAAACAAAGCAAAGAAAAACAAAAAAGAGAACCCAACAAGATCGCCCTCCCAACGCCCAACGCAGTTTCCCACAGCTTCACCAACGAAAATTTATGACAGCACAGATTTACCGACAGCTTCTCCAGCAACACCTTCACCGACGCCCTCTGCAGCGACACCTTCTCCAATAACGCCTTCGCCAACAACACCTTCAACACCTTCGCCACGTGCACAGTGGATGTCTGGTAAACATGGTATCGGATATCGAGTTCCTGGTGGAGCTGGCATAGCCACCTCAGTCTACGACCCAAAAAAGTTTGCTGACCAAATTGTCGATCTAAATACAATATCGCAGATATCATACGTCATTATAGGGCTTTCTAGTGGAGCATTCGGGGATCGATATCCTGCCCCGCATTCTATTTTAACCGATTTAAATCGCGGATCAACACCGAAGGTAAGGCGTTCTCAACGGATACTCCTTTCCGTTCGGTTTCCATAATATATAGTATTTGGTACATTGATCAAAAATGCACAACGGAACCAAATAAGTGACAGGAACAAATTTACTGACACCTACATTTCATTGTCATTCACCATTTGCTGCAGGATGTTGGCACCATAGGTGACTACATTGGTGCTTTACCCGTTTATTATGACATTAATGGAGCGAAAGACTTCACTCTTGAAAACTATCAAGATCGTGACCTCTTTGGTGAAATTCTTGATGAAATGGCTAATATTGGTATCGAGTTATTGCCTATGTAGCTGCTCAGGGTCCTGCAATGTTAAAGGAGGGAGAAACCTCTGCTTATGACTACAATGGCAAAAGTCCCTTTGTAGATTCATGCGTTGAGTGTCCTACATTGACCGGTAATAGTGGCTGTGAATGTGCACCATCTGTTTGGAAATGGAAAAATTGGGTTAAAAACAAGTACGGTAACGATAATGATGATACCCTCAAGATGGCATTTGCCCGAGATATTGTGAAGGAATTTGCAGAAAGATATGGAACAAAACTATCAGGTTGGTGGTTTGATCAAGGAAGTTCAGCACATTCCTCTAGTACTGAACTAGAAGCTGTTGTACATCTTCACAACCCAGATGCTGTAATTGCTATGAACAATGGATATAAAGTTCCTCTTCAAAATAATAATCCTGGCATCGAAGACTTTACCTTTGGTCATATGACACCACTGAAAAATGGGAAAAATCCTCCTGATGGATGTTATAATTATGGGATGGTCCTTGGGGCAGAAGGGTCTAATGGAGGTTACGTATCACCTGTCTTGCAAGATCAAAGTGGGAACAGCCTTGGGAGCAATCATGATTATTCAACAATAGATGATCCAGACTTAAGACCAGACTCTTATAACTTTGGAACCAATGGGGATCCATCATTAGCGCACTTGTTCATGCCTACTAGTACTGCGTGGAACAGTGGTGACGTGGTTTGGAACGTTGCTCAAGCCACAGAATGGCATGCTCGTGTAACACAAGCTGGTGGAGCATGGACGTGGAATGTTGCACATACTGGCTGTGCAAATTGTAACAATAAAATCAACCAAGAATTAATTGATGACGAGGATTTCCTCTTTCTTCAGCAAGTTTACGGCGGTCTATCTACTGTATCGGCACCTTATGCATTTGATGATACGAATTGTGATTGTTGCAGTCCTAGTAATCAAGCTGCTGCTTACAAATGGGGGTGTCCTGGTACATGTCCGTAAGAGATGGCGGAATAAAAATACCAGATTCTCTTCAAGGTTGTAACATATTGGCAAGAAGTGCAAACGGAGTTAAAAAGATGGTGGTGCTAGCTAGAATTGAAGCACTGCGGATGTTGTCTTTTAAAGTCTGGGATTTCAGATGATGATTGAAGGACATAGAAATAGTACTATAGTATTATAATATATGCACATAAATTTTTTTATATCTATTTATCTTTTGCTGACTTTGTTTTTTTTTCAAACTAGCAAGCTTATTTTGTTTTGCTGTTTTCTTTGTTATTATTATTTCTAACCCCCTTCCCAGTCGTGCCCAACTTTTACTATTCCTTCCTTCCTTCCTTCCTCTCTCTCTCTCTCTCTCTCTCTCTCTCTCACACACACACACACACTAACCATTCTTAACCAAACCACATTCCTACACACTTTCTTTCTTTTTCTATTCATTTATTTCGTAGGTCTTCCTTCAATACTAATGTTAGCACTACGTTGATTTTTATTGGCAGCACGTGCTTTTTCCACCATGCGTTTACTTAAATTGGCACGTTTATCATTGGGGCCGGCAATGGCCATGCGTTTATCCGTCACTGTACCTGTTTTATCGGTAGGACGGACGGTATATTGAAATCCTTTACTATACGGTACACGCACACGATTCACTCCCGGTCCATTTGCATCGGCCTTGTTTTTTGAGGATCCAGATGCAATCAACGAATGTAAATCTCGTCCTTGCGTTCCTTGTGATTGTTGCTGTTTGGTAGCTCTAACTGGTGTCTGTTGTTGTTGACGTGCTATACCACCTAAACTATCTATGCCACGTGTGGCATGAACAAGTTGTAAATCTCTCATATCGCCTGATTTTTGAAAGATGGGTCTTGACCATCGTTCAATTAAGCTTTTAAGTTGTCGTTTGAGTGTGGGTGTTTCAGATTTGTGCATATATAAACTCATGATTACTTTTCCAAAACCTGACTTTTTTAAATCGTGAGCTGTAATACCCTGTTCACCCTTCATATTGGAGACACAATCAATAATACGCTGTCGCACCGTGACATTTCCCAATTTACCCGTTTTGGGCAAGGGTTGGATCCAGCGTTTACAAATGGACAAGACATCAAAGTCTAACAGCATTCTCATAATGTCTTTACGAGTCAGCGTATCAACAACATGTTGTAACATTTGTAATTTACGTGTCGCCGGTTTTCGTTGTTCAATGGACTTTTCATCCAATTCGGCAGCCTCTTCCATTCGATTTAAAAAGTCCTTGACTTCATCTTCTAATTCCGATGTCTTTTTTGGAGCTCTTTTTACCTTTTGCATTTTCATGACGGCTTGCATCATGGGATTATCTGTATCTGCCTTATCTTCGGCACTTAAAGAATCAGGACCCCGTCCCTTGTACTTTCCGGAAGACGATTTCTTTTTCTTCGATCGACCTTCCTCGTCATCTTCGGAATCTTCACCCTCCGGACGTTCATCATCAAAATGTTGCTCGGCATATAATTCATTAATGGCATCTTGATCATCATCATCCATGTCGATAAAATCGTTATCTTCTTGCGTCCGTTCAAAATTGACAGATTCATAACTATCAGCAGAATCGTATCCGTCTTGTTTGTCTTTCGATGCAGCATCTCCAGTTGCCTTGTCACCTCGTTTTTTCTTTTTCTTTTTCGTTCCATCAGCAGCAGCAGCAGCACCTTCCGAAGAAGATGTAGCTGCTTGACGCTTTTTGGCCATTAAGGCTTCCATACGTTCCTTCTTGGAAAGAGGTTTCTTTGGTGCTGCTGCTGCCGTTTCTTTTTCATCATCGGAATCATCAAACAATCCATCCTCCTCCTCCTTCTTTCCACCACTGAAGGAGGCATCTTCGTCATCGGAATCATTATCGGCATCTGGAAGTTTCCGTTTTTTACTTGCACTTTTCTTTTTTTGCAATCGCTTTTTGGCACCCCCCAATTTCTTCTTTGTACCGCCCAATTTTTTTTTCGTTGGTTTACTTTTAGGTTTCGCAATGGGTTTGGATTTTTGAGATTCCGCAATTAAATCATCTGTATCACCACCATCGCTGCTACCAAACAAATCATCTTCGTCCGACATACTATTCTGTTATTCTCTTATTGTTACTATTATTGTTCAAGACGTCCTCGTCGTGCTTGTTTGTGTTCGCTTGTATTATTGCTGGATGGTCTTGTTATGCTGTGCAGCGCAACAAAGAATGCAGGAGCCCAATGTGAAATGGAGAGACCTCTCTTTCTGTCTTTGTGCCGTGTCGTTCGATGCGCGGTAAGGGCGGGAGCGATTGCATCAACGAGGAGGAGTCGACTTCGTCTCTCCTCGTAGAGTAGTTTCCGCAGAGGAGGTAAAGCCTTCCCCACGCGCAACTGCGCAAACTCGCACTAGTACCAAGTCACTCTAGTAGGACTAAGTCGAACCTCTCAGAATCGGAACACCACCGCGCCGAAACCGCTCCTGCTGTACCGCGTTAGAGGCTCTATCGACCTCACTGCAACTCACTCACTTCTTGCTTTTCCCACCCGCCCTGCCGCAGCGCTGCTTACACCTCGTAATGCTATCTGGCCAGTACCGAACAAACCAAGTAGCACACGAGGCAACCAGCATTAGAGATCGAACAGCCAACCTACATACAATATACAATACATAAATAAATAGCAGCCTCTTTAGCACCAAACCAGCCTTAACACTACCACCCCCCAAACAACCACACTGCTTCTCCCTACACGTGTCCGCTACCAGCAGGAATCCCACATTACTAGCGAATTACCAAACGGCAGGAAAGTAGCTCTGGCTATGATTATTTCATAGGCCATAATATGGTTCTGAAACTCATATACTAGTTTTAACGTATGTAGGACGATTTTGGAGTGATTCTTCAAATGAATGTCACTTACGACGTGCACACTTTACCAGAAAACAATCTGAAAAAGATGAAGAGTCGTTAGTGTTTTTTTTTGTGCGCAATGCGCGAAAAGACAGTGGCTCAAAAAAAGACATTAAGAATAAGTTGTATTATCAATGTTTTTCTTTTGGTGTGTCATTTACAGTAAGGTTAGGGTAAAACCCCGTTCCACCCGTGTTCTACTCTAACTTTTTGGTGCGCCCATGAAGGCCTGTCTTTTGTGTTGTCCGCATGTGTCATTTCTTGTCCATGATTTACGACAAACGACAAATAGTGGACGTCAAACAGAATGACGTACTCTATTTGACAACACCAACTTCTCCTACTCCTCCCTCTATTACCATTTGATTGATTGTTTTTGATTGTTGTATTTTGTATCTTTCTTTGTTGTTGATTGTTGATTGTTTATTGCCATGTCATCGGGCATTGGTTTTTGGTGTCTTACAATATCGTTGTGCAGACAGGCAATCGAACCAATGCTGGTTTTGAGGGGTGAAACTAGAACAACTGACAGACAAAAAAAACACTGATTAACGAATCTGGCCATTCGTTAATCAGTGTTTTTTTTTACATCAGTGTTTTTTTTTTAAATCCGTTTTTTTTTGTGCGAAAAATCAGGCTTGTGAAAAAAAAATACCCAAAAAAAAAACACTAACTTTTCTTTTCAACATTAAGAACGACTCTAAGTTTTTTTTCCCTGAAAAAAGACTACCCCCCATGCTTTATTTTGTAATCAAGCAAAAGAATCAGAAATCAGGTCATGAGTCCACAACAAGAATAATCTGTGCACCCCAAAAAAAAATAGTTCAAAAACGGCCACCTGCACACCATCCATGTTTTCACCCTCTTCATCAGAGGATACAGAGAGAGAGGAGGACCCACAGCGATACCGTTGTGGCATCATGATCTTGATGAACACCTCTGTTTTCTATCACAGATGCCCATCAAACAATAATGAAACCAAGCAACAAACAACTACAATACTAACAATTTGGATGGAGAATTGAACAGTGCCAAGAAGAGGCTTATTGTCATCTGAAAGGAGTCATCTTGTCATGACAGCGCCATGGTCGCTGGTTTTTGGTTGTTGTCAATTCAATCAGTTCCTCAAAGAAACCAAAGAGACAACATAATGCCAATTTAACGGAATGCTACTTGATTGGTTGGATCCAGATAGTTGTTGCACCAAAAAAACCTGATTCTTTTTCTTGGGGACCTGATTCTTTTGGACGTCCGCAAGAGTGGATTTCAGAGCAATGTCCAGAACCAAAGAGTCAGGAATAATAACCTATTGAGTGAGGAGTAATAACCTATTGGGAGGCAAAAAAAGATGATTTTTTTCTGATTCTTTTTCCAATAAAGTGTGCACCCTCTTATGGCCATTCATACTGGGAATTTAAACATGTGGAATTCATAATGTAGATTCATAAAGAAACAAATCTATTATATGTTGTATTAATGTGTGTATGAGAATATTTTGCATTTTTATGTGTGTTGGTGACTGACACACATATGGACAAAACTGATCATGTAGAGTCCAGTACAAAAGCTACAATAAAAATGGGTTTTTCATCAATTTTTCATCCAATTTTTTTGGATGAAAAACCTAATAATCCATTGAAATAACCGTTGAGATTGTGTCATTTAGGCACGTACCAGCAAAGCGCATGAAAGCTTGTTCCACAGCCTCTGGTCAACAATCTATTTCAATGAGAAAAACAGGTGTGTTGGGATCCCGGTTGAGTGTCCTCTATATATGATGTCAGAGATTGAAATACTGACCAATCAAAATACGTTAATGTTAGTACATAACAACCATAAAAAAGACATAAAGGTCATTGAGTACTGTTTGCTAAAAATTTACATTAAAAATTTACATACACTATTTTACGTTTTCTCCGAAGTAAAAAAAAACACAAATTAACTATGATGATGGTTAAAAAAACCATGTAGTGTGCCCATGAATCCCCTGTTTCTGGCACTAATGGCACTATTAGTGCCACCACCTATAACAATAACATTCCCATCATTGTCAACACCATCACCTATTCTCCCACGATGTCTGTTGTGCCAAGACACTGGAAAGTTATCTTGGAGAGTAAAGGAAATTCTGACTTGGGTCTGTGATCCCAATCATTGCAAAAAGTTATTAAGAAGAGGCTCTGCAGTAAGGATTGTAAAGCTACAAGAGTTGACATATTGAGACTGTCAAAGTATTATGGATATTTTACAACAAAATAAACATTTAAAGGATTTAGAAGAGTATGAAAGAAGAGCAAAAGCCCCACTTGAACACTTGTTTAACTGCCATGATTTTTGCAATCCTGCCTGGTGTCCTGGTTAAGAAAAATCTGGGGAAAAAGTACAATCATAAATATCACGACAAAACTAGACACAAGATTTTATACAAACAATTTTTGGATATATTCAACTTATTCAACAGTGAAGAAAAACTCATAGAGATGTTTCATCCTTATGATACACAAGTAAATGAAGGTCTGAGTAAGTGTATTTTGTATGGGGCACCCAAGCACAAAAACTATTCTACAACCATGTCACTGGCAACTCGGGTTTCAATGAAAGCAGCTGTTAACTCAGTTGGATGACTTTTTTGGTGAAGCTTTCAAGGTTCTGGAAATTGTCCCAGGAAGAAATACCTTTAAATCATGGCAATCAATTGATAATGAAATGGGCTGTCACAAAAAATAAGGTCCAAATCCAAGCATCAAGAGTCATCAAGTGAAAAAACAAAATAATGAAATTAAAAAAAGTTACCTACAAGAAAAGGCAGACAAGAAGCAAGGGATTGATTACAAGTCAGGAATTGGTTTTGGAGGTTGTGTAACACTGCGTTCTCATCGTGACGTCAGCGTTCTCATCGTGACGTCAGCGTTCGCGATAGCGACGTGCGTCACTGCGCGTTTGCGTCTGTCCGTTCGATGACGTCATCACGTCATCTCGTCTGTCCGGTCCGTGACTTCATCACGTCATCACGTTTGTCCGGTCCGTGACGTCATCGCATCACGGTCCGTCCGTACTACGGTTGATTGACATATCGCGCGAGTCTCGCGACTCGCCTACTGCACTCGCCCCCATGTCCACCTCCTGCACAAAAAGGAACAAAGGGAACAAAGGGAATTTGCAAACATTGTAGTCTACAAGGTTATCAACATAAAAATCATGCATCATGTTTGAAAAACCCAAAGCAGAAAAATGAACATCCTGATGTAACTACAGTACCTCCTTAGAATCTGCAGTACAAGAGTCAAATGTAAATTTGGTTAGTAGTACTATGAAGGAAGGTGTATACGTGTCAGAGGGGACTACTTTTAAAATTGTTTCATCAATTAACAATAATTGCCAGGTGGATCATACATTGCAAGATTCTATTGTATTTATGCAAGGCTGAGGAATGGAATCTGAAAATCATACCCCTCAATTGACTCAGTCTGATTTCCAGGATTTGAATGACATCACCAGCAAGAACCCTGAAAACAACAATTCCTATGATGCTCATTTCATTAACCGGGTGGAGAATATTGACATGATTGACTTTGACAATGACTTGATGGACTTTGAGGATGAGTCAACAATGACTTATGATCATCATGCATACATATATTGATACTACAAATAATTATGTGCTGGAATATGTAATGAAACAGTAGACGAGAAGCATCATTCTTCAAATAT
The DNA here is from genome assembly GCA_014885115.2 of Asterionellopsis glacialis. Lineage (NCBI taxonomy): Eukaryota > Bacillariophyta > Plagiogrammaphyceae > Rhaphoneidales > Asterionellopsidaceae > Asterionellopsis > Asterionellopsis glacialis. The sequence continues at coordinate 28,322 of WKLE02000244.1, forward strand.
ATGTAAAAGAAAAAGTTGATAAAAAGATAAGGGCCTTGACTGTTAAAAAAATTAATAACTAAACAACTAAAGGCCCTGCCTACTGTTTTATTTTAGATTATAAAAGCCAACTTGATATAGAAAGAGTTTATACTCTGCTTTATGTCATTCCCATGAGTTCCGGTGCATCGTTCCTATTGTTCAGAGGTCCAAAATATTTTTTCCAAGAAATTGATGCACTAGAAAATAACAAGGGATTTTGGAAAAAATAAGCGTATGAACAGGAGTGAAAAAGAGTGGCCAAGACTACCTTAAGCATTTACTGTACTACACACAATGACACATCGTTTCTCAATGTAGTTATTTTGGCTAACAACACATGTGCTCCCCCCCCCCATTGCCTATACATTTTTCAAATTTAAGATCCAAGATATTATCTACCCATTTAAACACATGCCCAAAATTTAGATCTAGATTTAGATTCAGGCCTGTCCATCCCTCTCACCCAAGGTTCATAGTGCATAACTTAAATGCAAAAATTTGGATTTTGATTTAGCTCCCCCACTTTGGAACAGGAGCCAAAATTCATGAATTATTACAGGGAGTGTGTATGATTGTTCAGTGATTCTTGTGTGTTTAATGGGTTATTAATATATGATAAATAACTAAATCAAAATCCAAATTATGCACCCCCTTAAGTTATGCACCCCCTTAAGTTATGCACCCACTAAAGGCCCCCCTGTACCAGGTATGGAGTTGCCAGTAGTGCATCTTGCGTCACAAAAATAACAACACTCATTCTGAATTCTGATCAGCTTAGGAGTGATTTTGCAGCAGCAGCAGCAGCAGTCAGACGGGACTCAAAGAAGCAAACAGAGAACTGAGAACACAATCACTACCAGAGACGAATCAAAAAACACCAGTGTGCTCCAAGACAAAGAGTGATTCCTGAGAAACAAGGAGAACCGCATTGTGAACTGCTATTGCTTTACCATCATCCTAACATAGAAGAATGCTTATTCGAACAAATTTACATGTTGGTGGTCGTCATCACTTCTTTGGAGGAACATTTGCGTGGGCAGTGTTCTTCCTCCTCTTGATCACATCATCGGCAACTGGGTCAAGTCAATCTATAGAAAACGCAGCAATCGCCGAGAATAATACGAATACAACAAGTCCAACTCCTACTCCAACAATGTCACCAACTGAGAATTCAACCAATACGACAACACCTAGTCCAACTCCTGCTCCAACAAGTACTAACTCGTCAAATACTACGACTGTTTCACCATCACCGACCACATCTCCAAGTCCTACAATCAGTCCAACGTCGAATGCCACTACACTTACGCCAACAACGCCAGCCCCGGCTACCCCAGAACCAACAACACCGCAGCCTTCCACACCAGAACCAACAACACCACCACCAATAACTCCGTCACCTACAACCTTATCGCCAACAACTCCATCACCTACTACAACTGCACCTACAATTGCTCCTACCAATCAAACCAATAAGAAAAAACATTTATCTTTTGGAAGGATTATTGCCAAAACAATAGCATGGATTATCATTATGATTCTTTGCGTATTACTATTTGGTGCTTTCATGTCCAATCGATACCATATTTACTATGCCTTACGAGGGGTAAGTGTACTTGTTCCCCAACATTTCTTTTGTGCTTTGCTTTGCTTGTTTGCTTTCTCGTGTTCTGCTAGTCTCTTTTATTCTGTGTTGTAATAAAAATATCGTCACGTGATCTATGTTTTTAAAACTGCTTGCTTCTTACACAATCTTTCTTTTGATTCTTCTTCCAACCATCAACAATGACACCACCACCACCACCGACGACGACGATGATGATCGATCATCTCTGCAAACAAACTGCAATTGTTTTACGTGATGGATAGCTTTGGCAAACTATTTTACAATTGGAATGTACGAGATGGATACGAAGAAAATTACGTAATGGATTATTTAATCGATCATCATCCTCAGGTGGATCATTAAATGAAGTTATTTTTGAACCATCCAATGATATGACACAAGGATTGTTATTGAATGACACCTAAAACAAACAAACAAACAACAAAACACAATCATGATCATATTCATATTTACAATACAATGACGAATTCTCTAGTCTGCAGCGTCCACTCGAGTCTAGTCTAGTACTCACAGTCAAAAATATAAAACTATAAACAAAATGTTCTTTCCATTTATATGGTTTCTTTTCTCAAAAAAGTGTTGTCGATTGTTCTTTCGCTTGAGAGTATGCATGTACAAATGTTAAGAGAGATCTGGAGAATATAGTGACGGATTTTGTAGATTTAAAAGATATTTGTACTGTGCGACAGATGTCGAGAACCATTACTAAACTTTTTTTGCTAGACCGTCAAAATGAAAGATAAACATCTTCTCAAATTCTACCGTACTTGGTAGACCACTGTACTACCTGAAACTCTTACTGACAAAGTACTTTTAGCAACTACCAACAAAATAAAAAAAATCCCAAAATCATGACAAACCAAAGGTATTGTTTAAAAAAGACAAATTTGGTTCGATGTTCCCGAGGACTCGATACTCATGGAAAAAAAGGACAAAAGAACAGCACACTTGTGACAAGAATATATCCTAAACTTGTGCAAGAAACATCCTGACAAGTGCGAAGGAATATTGTTCGTTCTTTTATCTTCGATGCAATATTGCAAGATACACAATAATGTCTATAGCCAACCGAATGAACAAAACAAACACACACACTCAACAAATAAAGATAGAAGATATGATTGTTTTGTCCATGACACAATGGCTTATACATCAGTTTCTTCTTCTTCTTCTTCTCCGTCTACAAATAAGCGTTCAACAGCAACGAAGATAGAGCACCAAAATATTTTGGTTAGAACAATGTCATGAAACAAGAAACAAACAAAAAACAATTATCAATGAAACTTACCCTCCAAGTCTTCATCAAGGTCTTCATCAAATGCCAAATCACACGTTTTCTTTCCTGCAGATGGTGCCTTTGCATCAGAGGGTGACTTGGTAGATTGAAGTCGACATTGATAACCAGCTTCCCCTTCCACAGTTTCATCTTACCATTCTTCCTCTGATTCTTCATCGTAGGATTCATCATCAAAGTTCTCATTGTAGGATTCATCATCAAAGTCCTCATTGAATGCCAAATCATTGATGGCGACTTTGTATCAGAGGGTGACTTGGTAGATTGAAGTCGACTTTCATAAGTGTCCAATGCAACCTCGTCGGACCATTCTTGGCCATTTTGGGTATTTACCTAGTTGTAGGCGATTACTAATAAAACAGGGAGGAGAATAGCAAAGTACTTCATGGTGAATAAGGTATTTAAAAGTTGTGGTGTGGATGCAGATTGAAAACTTGAATTTGTGAGAAATACTGTGAATTTAGACTTCTCTGAACAGAATATTTTATCTCTGATGAAATGATGCATGCACGCTAGAGAGTAGGAATGTGTAGGACCTATTTTGTCGACTCGTGGTATATGATCTACATATTCAAATCTTTAGTAGTGTTACTTTCCATTACTCTGATTGCACATGGTACCCGGGTAAACCGACCTGCTGTTACCTGTACCAGGTACAGCATCATATATCCATATCTAATAGGCCTCACAGAGTTTAGCTTTGACCCTTCACGCAATGCTTGTGTAGAACCACTACATTAGTTGAGTCCAGCTAGATAGTGGTTAATTTGGTCTGTGGTCCCCACCAGTCTCCCTCCGATGCAGCGAAATACCTACTAGGAACTACAGGATGTTTGTTGATAAGAACAATGAAATGATGAAAAGAACCGACTGCATTTTGTGAACGACAACAAATAACTCATTGGCATGTCAATAGGTAGGTGACAATTTTTATATGTTCTTTATTGTTACTATCTATACTTACAATGTTGTAAAAAAACTGCCACTGGATCACAGGTCTACAACAAGAAATCATGGCTTTAGTACGCACGGTTGCAAATGCTGACACTTTGTGGTGTTTTGTGGTATTCAGCCATTTACCAAGATGACAGCTATTTCAAGTATAGTAGGG
>WKLE02000248.1:0-10601 GCA_014885115.2 Asterionellopsis glacialis
TAATCCTATCTTTTATGCACTTGCCTCTACCGGTCGTGCCTCATCAACATTCATGGATTCTTCTTCTGCTGCTTCATCCTCGTCCTGGGCAGCATCTGCAGCCGCAATAGCTTTTCTCTTCCTTGAACCATCACCTCCAGCTGCTGATCTCGAGGCGCGAGATGTTGCAAGACTTGTCACCTCACCAACAGCTTCTTCTTCACTCATCAAGTTGGCAATAAAATGCAAGGCATCCTTTTTACCCAAATGATGGAAATTACTAACCTTGTTTTGATGACTGATACCATAACAATGACTGGCAACTTGAACCAATTCAGGTCGGAAGGTACTAACGATGAATTGAGCTGGATTATCGGCACTATTGGCTTGGCGTTCAATCATAGATGCCACAGCCGAACGATATGTCGAATCCAAGGCTTGATCTAATTCATCAAATAGATAAAAGGGTGCAGGATCACATCTTTGAATTGCAAAAATAAGAGCCATGGCAACCAAGGCCTTTTGTCCTCCTGATAGCTGTGACATCATGTAGTTTTCACCCACAGCCGAGAAGCGAACCTTGATACCCACACCTCTGTACAGACTGACATTGGGATTGTTTGGGTCAAACTTTTGCTTTCCTTCTTCATCGTCTTCACTGCTTGAATCATCATCTCTATCTGCATCATCATCCATAGCAGTTCGCATTACAAGTTCACCAGCTCCATTGGGAACAAGCTCCTTAAAAACATCCTTGAAATGTGCACTCACTCCACGGAAGGTACGATTAATCGCTTCATCCTTTTGACGGTCTAAACTTTCGACTAATTCCTTGACCTTTTCAGCACCACTATCTAATTCTTCCTTCCGTTTCAGAAGAGCCTCACGCTGTTCACTAAAATTAACATATTGATCGTATGCCTTTTTGTTCACATGAGAATACTTTTTAAGCTTCTTGTTGACACCGTCCAATTGTCTCATCAAACCAGGAATCGTAAGTGCTGTATAATTTGATAGTTCCGATGCTGGGGGAAGTGATCCTAGTTCTTGAATCTTTCTCATGTACAATTCACGTTTGGATATACACATGGATCTCTTATTCAATGTTTTTTCAGCCTGTTCTTGTGCTTCTTCTAACGATCTTGAATTTTTCAAATCTTTGCTTTTCAATTTTTCTAATTCATTTTTGGCTGCCATGAGGTCTGCACGTAAACTTTCATCTTCTTCTCGTGCATCCTGAAGTTTGGATTCAATATCATCACATGCATGGATCGCATCATCCAATTCCCGCTGACGTTGTTCCAAGTCTTCCTTCCGTTTCGATTGTTCTGCAGCTGCATCAGCGGCTGACTTTTTCTTACCACTACGACGACGATTTTTGTTATTCTTACTTCCTCCAGAAGACAATCCTTCTTCAATCAATTCTTGACGTCGTTTGAATAGATTGTCATTCAATAAACTTTCTAATCGTTGTCGTTCCACACCTACTTTGGCTACAACATCATTTTGGTTTTCAATTTCCTTGGCTAATTCAACTTGGACTGTTTTAAGTTGAGCCAACATGGACCGTTCTTCCTCGGTAAGTGTCGATGACAATTCGGTAGCCATTTCTTCTTGAAGACGTCCCATGTGATTGGCCAAACTTTCAATTTCAGTTTCCAAGGTGGGGATGGTTGTTTTTTCCAATCGTTCTGCTTGTTTGCCATAATGATCAATCCGTCCTTGAATGCTTTCCAATTCACTTTCCATGGTATCTTGCATATTTTTCAATTCCGATTGCTTTCCCTGTAACCGCAACAATTCTTGACTTACATTTTGAGCTGTTTGATGAATTTCTTGCGACGTGCGTTTCGTTTCACGATCTTCAGCCTCCAACTTGCGCAAGGTTTCCCGTGCTTCCATTTGTTGAGCATAAGCCAATAATCGCGATCGTTGTACATCTACAAATCCACCCGTCAAGGCACCCTTGCGACTGCATAAATCACCATCCAACGTAATGGCATCCATCCCGCATTTGGCAGACCATGTCGATGCGACATCGACACTACGTGCCAAGAGTTTCTTTTGAAAGACATGCTGCATCGCTCGTTCTACCTTGCGATCGTATCGGATACATGTGGAAAGCATAGGTTGGACGTCGGAACTGTCGGGGTATTGAATATTGGTATCCACTCGTAATCGATTCAAGGGTAAGAAGGTCACACGTCCAAGTTTGTCACGTTCTAAACGTTTCATTAATTTGGCAGCTGTTGCATCGGTATCGACAATGACATGAAATAATGAATTTTGTGCTGCAACTTCGACCGCTGTACGAAATTTAGGATCCACCAATTCCATATTTTCCATAAGCATACCAAAGTATTCTTGTCCAGGAACTAAGCGTTCCTGTACGACAATGCGATCTAAATTTTCCAATCCCAAGGCTGTGGCACGAGGCATAACCTTTCTCATATCCGACACGGCCCGGTGTGCTGTTTCACGTGCCTCACGTACCGAATCTTGTAATTGTTCCGTCTTTCGGTATTCCGCCATGCGCTTTTCTTGTATATCGGCACGTTGTTTCAATTTCTCATCAATTGTTTTTTGTAACGATTGTAACGATGTGGTACGTTTTTGAACATCTACCGTTTTACGTTCCAATACATTGGTTTCGGTCGTAATGGACCGACGCGTATTGGACAAGGCATCACGTTGTTGTTGCATCAACGATTGCTTGTCATCCTTGGCACCCTGTAATTCATCAATATGAGATTGCAAGTATTGATCACGTTCTTGTTTGCTTTTGTATTGTCGTCCCCTGCCCTGTTTGGCATACAATCCATCCATTTTTTTCTTGGCTTCATCGCATTCATGTGTCATGCGTGTCAAGACCTCCATAGCGGTGTCATATTTGGGTTGTTGCACTTGCGTGAGTTGATGTTGAGTTTGTTCAATTTCCTTATCCAATGCTTGAATTGCCCGTTGATTCGCCTTTTGAATTTCATCACCTGTTTGAATCGATTCTTCCAATTCCGTACATTCCAATTCTAATTTAGTTTTCGATGTCATGGCCACGGCCTTGTTAGATTCTAATCCCTGCAATGTTACTTTATTACGACGTAAAGCCAGTGTCTTGGCCTTGGCCAATCCTTCCACATTCCGTATCGCATCATGCGTTTCCCTCGCTTGTTCATGAAGAGTCGACATGACATGGCATTCTTCTGAGCGATCATGTTCTAAACTATCCAATGTTTCTCGTGCCCGACGCAACTCTTTATCATACAAAGTATATTCCATGGCTCGTCGATCCCGATCCAATTTAGTATACACCGTCAATTCTTCCTTTTCTCCCCGCAATTCTGTCAATCGACTTTCAATGTATTCCAATATTTCATTAATTTTCTCCACCGATGTGGAATTTTCATCCATTTTCGATTGTGATTCTTGTTTCTTTTCATCATACACAGTCGTACCCGCCACTTCTTTCAACAATTGCAATCGTTCCACGTCACTCATGGTACACAACGCATTGACCTTACCCTGCTGCACAATAAAGTAGGGATTGGATTTACTAAATCCAGCACCTTCGAGCAAGGACATGATTTCATTTTTATTGGCACGTTTCCGTTGTAAGAAGAATTCATCTTTTTTATGGCCCACGGTACGTCGTAGCACCACTTCATCGGAATTCTCGAGCGAAAATCGATGATCGGAATTATCAAAAACAATTTCGACAAAGGCATTCACGGCTGCACTCCCAGAACCTTCATGTAACAAGGCTTGTCGTTCTTCCTATTTATTTGGTTATAATTAGTAAGTTTTAGGGTTAGGAGTTCAATTAGGCGAGAGAGAGAGAGAGAGAGAGTTGTTAGAATACGGCGAACAATGCCGAGAAATGGCGACATAATCTAATCTCTGACTTGTCATCTTATCACGTACCGTTCTCAAGGAATAAAATTTGGGTGCCAATAACACAAATTGTACAGCATCAAATAAATTGGATTTACCACTTCCATTACGTCCAACAACACTATTTGTTCCAGGTGAAAATGGGTAAATCTTATCTTGTTGCTTGAACGAACGAAAGTTCGATATTAAAATTTGTTTGATATGCATCTTTTGTCATGTGATGTTGGACTTTGTCGACTTGATGTTGACGGAGGGAGAAATCAAGAGAAAGAGAAACTGTTGATGGAATAGTATTATCGTGTTGAATTTGAATAAGTTATGAGATTGATAGATGAGAGAATAATGTTGTACTGTCGTATGTCCTGAAATGGCGACGGCGGCGAGGAATGAATCTATAAAATTGCTTTTGATGGCGACCACGACGGCGATAGAACCCGCAATGTTGGCGTCTTATTATTGCGGTTCTTCTGTTTCTCGCGTCACGGACAAAAAATGCGACCGCGCCAAAAAAAAAAGATCTATATTTCCACTTCCATTCGTTTCGATGTCCTCCAGCAAACGAAAACTGTTTTCACTTCCCAGACTTTTTTATCACTCCTAATCTTTCTTATTGAAATTTTTTTAAAGTTCGTTTCTTGGGGGTGGCTTGCTCTCCAGTATCTATCTTTCTACGAAGTGATTTCCCTTAAGTGACAATTTATAGAGCATATATTATTTAATTAACAATTCTTTATTGCATTATTTTCCATGACCAATTTGTCTTTTTCGCGCCAAGAAATTTGATCTTCCTTTATGTCGCTACCACCTGGCAAAAAGAATGAGATGTACGTACTAGTAGAGATTAGGAGGCTGCTTCTTATTCCCGCAAAAACAGTCCTGTATGAGTCTACTATTATAGGAGGCGTCGGATGACCAATCATTCATTTCAAACCTAATATCTGATATTTAAAAAAGGTCAATAAGTAAGTGATATAGTATGTAAATGAAAATATTTCATTCTTGTTTTCATTTTAAAAAAATTCTTAGTGTTAATAGGCGACTTCTTCCACGTGCTGTACATATAGGCTGTCTATTTTGTACTCAGTACACTATTTCAATTAGTATTAATTATGCATCTGGAGCCGTATCAACTTATACACCCCCTTGAATTTTTCTTCGTATTTAGGCCTAAGTATAATGCCCCACCCGCCCCTCTCATTTGCTCTCTCTTCAAAAATGAGATGACTCTCGTTTTCAGCCCTCTCTCTCTAACAACAAAACTCCATATACGACACCACCTGGTACGATAGATGGTTGGGAAACCTCCGGCACCTCATTCGAATACTCTTGTCTAGACTACTAGATGCATATCTCGTTTGTCCAATTTCCTTCTTTACGCACACACAAAGGTGACATTGACATTGAGACGGTCTGAGCAACTCTAGAGTCTTTTTTCTTCTCTGATCATACAAGACGCTCAACAATTATCTAATCATGGCACCACTCGACATGGACCTAATACCAACGACAACGAGTCTTGATGATGGCAGTGCTAACAAGGAAGTATTACAAAAATCACCTCTCCAACCAAACATGATTGCTGTCGATCTGTATCAACCACCAATCTATCAAAGTACATCTATTATACGTGACATGCACAAAACGTACAGGTTTGGTAGACCATCCAACATTACAGTGTTATTCTCGGACTCGAATAATAATAATTCCAAACAAGAATACATACAAGGTGTATTTGCATGGTCCATCTTTATGATTGTTTCATGCTCGACATGGTTTATCCTCTTACTTGTAATGAAACGAATAGGACAATATCATGTTGGATTTTTGTCAGGATGGCCACCCTTGGATCCATCTGTCAAATATAACAAACAAATACGAAAACAACAACAACGGCAGCTACAAAAGAAACAACAAAAACAAAAAGCACAATCTCGAGCAAGTAAAAAGGGACAACAATATTCACAAGCAGGAGGACAAGATGAACAAATATCAGCCATGGATGAAAATGAAGGTAATCATGATCCTAATGAAAGTCACCATGGGAGTTCGTTATTTCTAAGTTCAGAGGAAGGATCTTCTTCATCTTCATCATCATTGCCGTCATATGCCTCCAAAGATATATCATCGTCAACAGTAGATCATTTATCTGTGGATCATTTATCCTTAAATTCAGGAAGAGAAATGGATTTGAATAATATTTTCATTAATACTATGACACCCACAACAACACAACAAACTCCATCATATATAGGACGTCCAGGTTTACATTCGATACGACAAGCAAGTCAAGGTGAAATGGAATTAGAAGCACTCACATTAATGCAACCTAGTCCTGGTGAATCCGCATTATCATTGTCATCCAAATCAAATAGTAATAATAATAGTCCACCACCATCGGTACAATTATCGGCAAGATTTACATTTGATGGGAATACTACGAATGGACCAACCAATCTACCATTACCAAAATTACCATTTATGGTACGAAGTAGCGATGAGGATGATAACGCTGCTGGTACAAGAACACCTCAAGTGAAACAAAAATTATCACACAATCATCAACCACAACCACAACAATTACAATCTTTGAAAAACAATCCAACCTTCATGTCAAATCCGCAAAATGTATCACTCTTCATATCTTCCATGAAGGAAGAATCGTTGAAGAAACGAGCTGCAGAAACATCAAACACAACTAATAATACACAGACAGCCACGATAGAACAAGAAGCAACTAATACTACTCCACCAAACAATGACGATACTAGCAATGCGACTACATCCAACCCTTCTGCAGTATCGATAAGACCAATACAAACAAGAACGATGAATGCGTCGGGAGATAATAATAATAATACGGATGATGTTACTGATACAACGCATTCCGAGGAGAGTAGTGATCTATCGCAACAACCGACAATACTACACACCAATCAAGGTGTGCAGCAAAGTACAGAAAGTGCAGGTCGTTTACTACCATCAACATTAACATCGTCCGCATCCGCATCACCGTCACCAGCAGGACAACCAAACGCAAGTTTCAGGGATATGAAATTCAACCAAAATTCATCACCAGTATCATCATTTTCTGAACAAAGTATAAAGCACAACAACAACAATGCGAACAGTAACAACAATATCACACAGGACTCAGAGGTATCAAATACTCCGAAAACCACGAATTCAAGACTTGTTCCATTGACCAATCAACGTGCTAGTCCAGAAAGTGTAAGAAATATTGCAACAGCACCATCCACAGTGAATAATGAATCTTCCTTCTCTAACTATGGACATGAAAGTATGGGCGAAGTAGGATTAATGGCACCAGTACCCTTACCTAACAATAGTACCATTATGGAAACTCCATCAAACACAGATGGGTCAATCTTTACACATACCAATAATACAATGAACGGTAATGACGCAAGTGGCGATGGTCAAAATAATGGGGAATCTCCAGCGACGGCAACTGCGGCTGAACGATTAGAGTTGGAGCAAATGCGATCTGAAGCTCATGCTGCAACTCACAAAGTAATGATGGATCATTTAAATATATTCTTACATAAAAAGCCTAATGGGACGTACGAAGAATGGATTGAAGACTTGCATCCTGAAAATGTGCAATCTAGACGAGACGTTGTGAATGGTAAACAGATTGACCACAGATTTTATATGAGAGATAGTCATCATCGTAATTTATGGAATGATAGTATCGTTCCTGGTAAAGAACGTGCTATTGTACCAGAACGATCGTACTATGATGGTGATAAGGTCAATGGGGGGGTGGATACGTTTGAGAATGAGCCACTATTGACTACACTGTCAACCAAGACATTACCCTACGACAATGCTATGTTGGATAAAGACCTTTTGGAACGAACAAGAATACGAAGAAACCGTTTTTTGCTTGCATCAAGAGTAATCGTTCTCTTGTCTTGTGTGATCATAATAATTGCTTCCTTTCTATTCTTATTCAAGGGCGTGCGAAGTTTGGCACAATCTCTAAATAGTGTTGAATCAGGTATCACTGCAGTGGAAGATGTTACAAATGATGGTATCAAACTCTTGGATAAGTACTTCTACAAAGCAAAAGAGGCTAGAACATATGCTGACGAATTCTTTACCGATGGGTCTACCTTTTGTCTTGACAAGCGTAATGATGCTAAACAACTTTGTAATTCTGACAATGCTTTTGATTTAGACGGGACGTCTAAAGAATCAGAATGCAAAGTAGCTTCCATCCAAAAATCAATAGAGGACCTAAGATCACGTTTTGAAGCACTTAAATCAAATATTTTTGAAGAAGCTTCAAATTTCAGGACTGATCTTGATGAAATTTTGGATACCACAAGTGAAGTCAAAGAGTCATTGGATGGATTTCATTGGGCATGGGGTGTATCGGCAACGTTTGCTGTTACACTCGATGTAATTGTTGTTGCACTCATGCATGACGTCATTCAAACATGGAAAGGCAGCCAAGGGTGCATGCCAAATTGGTGTGGTCGAAAGTTTCTTTTACCAATATTTGTACTTAATGTGATCTTAATGTGGATCTTTGCCTCCTTGTTTGTGAGTGGTGCTATCATAACGTCAGACTTTTGTTACAATTCGCCAGACGATGTCATCAATCAAGCTCTTGCCAACAAAGAAGAAGACTTTAGCCCGTTCACATTCAATTTGTTGGGGTATTATATCGGTGTAAGTTGATCATCAAAGTTATGGTGTTATGTGATGTTATGTGTGGCCAGAGTTGGTTGACCTAACGCTTTCATTTCTATATCTTTAATTGTCGCTTGAAAGGGTTGCGCGGACACAAGCAATCCAGTAAAGCAAGGTTTAGATAATCTTGGAAATGAAGCAATTAAAATTGCTTATATCATTACGGCAGGCCATACCGTCCTATCAAATCTTGGCTCTGTAGATTCAGATCTTATAATGAGCTTTTGTGGTAGAGATTCGGGACCATTTGAAGCTGCTGCAACCTTTTTCGATGCAACCTTCCATGCTTTGCTAGAAGTTGTTGAAGATGTTCGTGAACTTATGTTTTGTGACAATTGGAACCCTATCTATACTTCCATTGCTTACGACGGTAAGAGACGAGGCCTTTAGTCTATCGTTTTGGTAAAGGTCGCGACGACCGCTGTTCTTTTCTTTGCTGACCGATCTACTGTATTTATTTTGTTTCATGTTGTCCAACAAATAGCTGTTTGTTATGATGGTGCCAAAGGGCTATCATGGATATATGCATCTCTAGCAACGATTGGCTTCTTTGGAATGGTAAGTTCTTGCCACCTTCCCAACAAACAAGTGTTGATTCTTCCCTTCTCTAAACAACCTACGGCATTTGATTCTCTTCAAAAACCCTCTTTTATACTGCTACTGTAGGTCATCTTAACATTCCGATATGTCCTTCTGCCTGATACAATTGAACAAGATTCAGTTTGTACACCAAGAGGTAATAGCAATGGTGATAATGGCAACAGGATGTCATCCTTGCGTCAAAGACGGTGGTGCTGTACACGTAAATCAAGAATTCCACGGACTGTGATTATGTCATCTCGTGCTAGTAGCAATAGTCCTTCGAGTAAGTGAAGAAACCAATAAAATCTAAAATGATTGTAAAATATAATGTACGATAGTTATTAATAAGTTCCAAAGATAATACTTGTAATATTCCTGGTCTCATTTTCAAACTTCATTCGATAGGCGTCTGTATCTACCTCCTTGTTGAACTTTAAGTGGTCGATCATGGGCACAAGCGCAGGTTCTTTGGAGAGCGTTTCAACCATGATAGCGTCGTACGGTCCTTCGTCTCTAAACTTTACCTCATCGCAGCTGGGTGGAGGGGGAAGATGGTACATTCCGATTTCATTAAATAGCTCCGCAAATTTGACTTTGCATGATCGTATCAAATCTTCATACCAAATCCATAGCGGTTTTTCTTGGGTTGGTGAAGGAAGGGGGATGAATCCGTGTGCAGCAGCGTGGACGAGGGTACGTGTAAATGCCAATGTATTTACTGAATACTTGTGCACATCCATTGCTCTTGTGGCATTGCTATAACTGGAACGCTTCATGACACCCCATATTTTAGACATACTGATTCTTTTTCTACAGCGTTGGCTCGCATCTGTATCACTACCGAGGCGTTGTAGTCCTGGATAAGATCGACGAGTTCCTTATATGTCCCTGCGTTCCTAAACCTGTCGTTCAGATGAGCTGTGCATACCCATTTACCGCCACCAGTATTCTTGGAAAGTTGTCCACATTTTTCAAAGTGTGCTCGTGCTTGTGCTCCGTTGCCTTCCCATTGATAGATAAGTGAGGAATTGTAATATTTCCTGAACGTTTCTTTCACAAAAGTCGACCCAACCCTCGATGATTTGATTATCATCAAATACCTAGGATATGTGAGTTCAGATTTTATTACTGGTTCATTTGTTAAATCATGGGTATTATTGTTATCATGTAGAATCAATTTTGCCAGTTGTTCGGAGGAGTACAAGGCGTAAATGATGATAAAGAACATCAAGGACCCGGCTACTAACTTTTGCATGGCTTGGATCTTGGATTGAGTGGATTTCCTGGTCTTTCTTGGTGGATGGCTGAACTAGTATTATATCAAGAAGTGTAATCTTTGTGAAATTTATTCAACAATGTTATTTGCTGTTGCTAATCAAAGAAAACGAAAAACTTTTTGGGATTTTTTACGATGACGACAAAGACATGGACAA
>WKLE02000248.1:17051-29285 GCA_014885115.2 Asterionellopsis glacialis
GAAACTTACTTCAGTTCTGTGAGCAGCTTTCAGGGAAATGTCGGGCTCTTTCAGTGAACCCGCCTTTACAAGGAACGTAAATACAGCCAAGTGAACTTGTCCTCGGCTTGGCAAAAACCAACGACTTGCAGTGAAAGATCATTCAGACAAACTCTATACAGACCATCATAAATAGAGGATCCTTTTGTAACTATGCTATCTTCTTCATGTTATTTTTTATTGCTATTTGCATGCTCCTGCAGTGGAAGTAAGAAACGATGCAGATCCGGCTGGATTTGCGAACATAGTCTATCCGGCAGACCAACTTTTCCACCATGCTTGGCCGAAACGAGTGCGCCCTTGAACGCTCGACCAAAGAGGACAGCGTCTTGTTGTGAGCATTTCCGTAGATTACGTAACCAGCAATCATGCAACCGTCCAATCACTTTCTGAGACTGCTTCCGCTCTTCGATATTGGCCATATATTCTTGACTGGCAGCCCACCAATCGGCAGGAAGCGACCCAGGTGGGTTCTTGGAAGCCAAGATAGGCTGGTCTCCAATGACTGCATCCTGTACTATGGTACGGTCCCAAGTTACAAAATATCCATCACCATCTAAGTCTCCTTGTGCTACCTGTTCCGGCATGGGCCGGTCTCCTGGTGCCGGATTTCCAAAAACAACAATCCCAAATGGTTTGGAACACAAAAATTTCCATTGCGCCGTAGACATGGTATGGGGCTTCTCCCTAACAATTGGCAACACTCTACCATCTGATGCCTCTGTCATTGGGAATCGGCTAATGACAACCTTGTCTCCAAATTTATCCAGTTGATCATGGATACCCGACAGAAAGACACACCCAGGAGGAATAGCGTCGGTCGGATCTGCAACGCCCAGCAAATTAGAATGCTGTCCATTGGGCTGTTGTAGATAGGTTTGTGACACACCTTTTTGCTGGAGCATCCAACGAGCCATTTCTGGAAAGTCTCGTTTGTCTTGAAAATGATTTTCTGCCTGCTGCACGCGTGCCGCATAAGGATAAACACCCGTTTTGTTTATCATGAGCCAAGCAACATTCCTATCTGGATTCATCGCCGCATCGACCTTTTGCATCGAAGAAGGCAGCTCAATCTTATCAATATCTTGTTTTTCAAATAGCACACCTTTAAATATTCCCATACTTGGAATTACAATTCGAACTTGAAGTGCGCATACTTGCGGCGAGGGGACCCCCATTAACAAATCAATCATACGGCGGGGAATAAATCCGCATCCCACATTTCCTTTTTCTGGAATGTAGCAAAATTCGGACACGTTCATTTGATGGATGTGGTTATCTTGTCCAACAGTACTTAGCAATAATTCGAGACGAGCGCCCGTCTTTCGGGGAATAAGTTTGTCGAAGGATCCAATACGAAGAAGCCGATTGGCGACATGTTCACTGGACGGTGCTGGTACGTAAGTGCACGTCAGTGACTTGGCTTTGTCATGTATTTTGACTGCCGCGAGGTGGAAGGTCTGCTCCTCATCATTAAAAGTGTGAGGTAGTTTCGATACCGATTCGGTGTACATATCGAAAATGATAGGATTGTCCATTCCAAAAATTATACCAAACAAAGTTCGTTTTAAACTCGCATCCGTTACATTTTGGATACGGCTAGTACCAGGCAAATGGCGTCGAAAGGCTTGAACCATTGGGTCGTTCTTGGCTGCCATAGCAATAATAGATACGTCAGGTTTCAGGCTATTAGGAGATAAATATCGAATCATAGATTCCCCTTCCATTTTCACGCCAATACACTTTGCTGTATGCTTGACGAAAGTTGCCTTTTTCCCGGCATGAGTTCCTCGCTGGATAATAATAGGTGAAGAGGAATCCCATGTTTCGCTCGCACTTCCCACTGTAGAAACAAAGCCGTCGTCTGCTTCGTCATATACATCACGCTCTTCCCCAAGGGTTCCCACTGCCGAAACGAAATCATAAGAGTCTTCATCATCCAACATACTGGCGGTTTCCAAAGGATCCGTTTCTCCTAAGAACGATGAATGGGCTTTTACAACAGCTGCTTTTGCTCTGTTTTCTTTGGAATTTTTGGCCTTGAAGTCGTTTGCTAACTGTTGGCTCTTTTCGGGGTTCTCTCGAATATATTGCAGAGAGTTGAACACTTGACATAAAAAGTCACAGTTTGAATCATAATGTCCCCAAGTACCGCAGCATACACACTGTGCGTTCACGTGTTCTTTTTCATCATCCAAAATACTGGCGATTTCCAAAAGAGCAGTTTCTCCTAAGGGCGTGATGACTTGTTGGCGGACAAGGTTAGATAAGTGGACTTTTGCAACAGCTGCTTTCATTCTGTTTTCTTTGGGATTTCTGGCCCTAAAGTTGTGTGCTAACTGTTGGCTCTTTTCGGGGTTCTTTCGAATATATTGCAGAGTGCTGTACATTTTGCATAAGAAGTCGCAGTTCGACATATCATGCCCCCAAGTACCGCAGCCTTCACACTGGGTGTTCGCAAGTGGTCGCGGGTTGCAATAGCGGCGACATTGTTGGGATGAATCGCTATTTTCCGGTTTTGATCGGCCATCTGCCATGTGAATCTTTGGATCAGTTTGTCTGGACGTTGGACCACTCGGAAGAACTTGAGGTTTCTGTTCATTTTTATCCTCCAGCTTACGTACGTGCGGTGTACTCGGATGTTGGATAAATTTAAAAGCAGGGGAAGGTTGTTCTGACACCTTATTTTTGACATTATCTGGAACTAAATATACTACTTTTCCATCTTTGAGTTCTACTGCTATGCGCTGCTCCGTACGCTTAACAAAACGTAAAGTCTTTCCCTTGTGCTTCCCACCTGTAATTTGTACCCAATCGGTAGTATTTTCAGGGACATCCGATTCAACTGCTGGAGACACTTGCACAGTGGTGGGCGTAACACTGCTGATAAAGACATTTGCGTCTTCCTTAGGCTGCGAACGTATCGGATCTTCTTCTGGCTTCATATTTTGGACATTATCTGGAACTAAATATACGACTTTTCCATCTTCGAGTTCTACTGCCACACGTTGCTCGGTGCGCCTAACAAACCGTAGAGTCTTTCCCTTGTGTTTCCCACCTGTGATTTTTACCCAAGTAGTAGAATTCGTTGAAGCATCTGTTTCCACCGGCGACACTGGCCTGGGACGTTCATTTGAAATCATAGGCGGGTCGCCCTTGGAACGGGTGCTCACATGATCGGGAAGCAAATAGATAATCTTTCCAGGAGTAGTTTCTACACCTACGCGTTTATCGGTACGTTTGACAAACCTTAGGGTCTTTCCCTTGTGCTTACCCTCTTTAATACACACCCACTGAGGATCATTTTCAGTTATTGCCGTCGCTGACATGGTATGTGATCATGCGTTACTTGACATCATCATCGGGTCTCGCAACTGTGTTATTATGTAAAATACACTGTAGACTCAAATCGCTGAAACTTAGGTCCTAGACTAGCAGGTACGGTTTTGTACGTTGTCCTCATCGTACGACACTATAGAACTTCTCTAAAAAGAACAGAATCCTTCTCATTTTAAAATTATACGGGTTAGAGTTAAGTTAAGTATAAAAATTTTAAATACTGGATTCTCCTCTTTTGTGAATTCTTGTACCAGGTATGTATTATTTATTATTTTTTGGTACCCCTATTCCATTGTACCTACTTAGGTCCTATTAATTTAGGACCTACCAGGTACTCTACCTAACAGGTACAGGAACAGGTCGAGAAGTACCAGCCAGTATAAGGTATGGAGGACCAACTGATTTTTAATTACTAAGACCTTCGTACAACAGTTAACATCTACTGTATTTTGTAATACATTACTAGAGTTAGAGGTATACATGTCAAAATGCGAATCTTGCAAAAATCTAACAACAGACGATAAAAATCTTGTGAAAATTTTAAGAACAGTTGTTGTGCCATCGGAATCCAAAAACTGCCATGAAAATATTTTGATCGTAGACTTTCACCATGGCGTCTTCTCTTGAAACCACAAGCACCAAGCCTGCAGATGAAGTTACTACGCTTTTGAGCGGTGGTGGTGGAAATTCATCCAACTATCATACTGCTTTGGAGCATGATGATGGTGAACCCGGACGATATCCTATCGAATGTCTTGATTTCGATCGGATTATAAATTCGTACAGTATTGCAGCAACAAAAGCACGCCATCGTCAACAGCGGCAAAACTTTGAATTTGAGCATGAAAATTCGTCAGTTTTATCCGCTTCTTTAGAAAGTAGTCATCATCATCACAAAGAAAAAAAACAAGTTATTAGTACCTCAGGTCGGACTATTGCAAGATGGGTCATGACTTGTATGGTTGCTATTTGCACAGGTATTACGGCTGTTGTGATTATTTTTTTAGTAGAATGTCTAGTTGAATTTCGTGTCAATCGACTCAACCGTCATTTACAATGGGCATATGGTCATGCTTCCGAAGAAGAAATTATTCATTGGTATCATCAAGTACGATTCTTCGATGTTGCTGCGCGTGAATTAGGTGTAGTCGGTGTTTACTTGGGATATACATTGTACAACTTAGCCTTGGTACTTATATCTGCTACGTTGGTACTGCTACTAGCACCGCAAGCTGTTGGATCTGGTATACCCGAAGTGAAGGCCTACCTAAATGGTATCCGTGTAGCAACATTTGCAGATGCAAGATTATTTTTCATCAAAGCCTTGGGGACTGTCTTTGCTGTTAGTTCAGGACTTGTTGTTGGACCGGAAGGTCCGGTTGTCCATCTTGGAGCTATTATCGGCGCAAGCATGACTAAAACAGGAGACATTGAAGGTCGATTACGACTCTTTCGGAAAAGTCATCCTAAAACCAGCAAATTTTTAGGCTGTGCTGACCATGAGCGGTTAGATGCAATGGATGAATCAGTATCAGAATCAGATAAGAATGGAACTTCAGGCAGGTCGAAGAAAAAGTCAGTATGTTGGTGGAGTGAAAACAATGTTATTTCTTCAATTGTATTTTACCTTTCTCATTTTCGTAATGATTTGGAACGAAGGAATCTTATATCAATCGGTGCAGCTTGTGGATTTGCTTCTGCCTTTGGTGCACCAGTGGGTGGTCTTCTGTATAGTATGGAAGAAGCTTCGAGTTTCTTTTCACATGATATGCTGTGGAAGACTCTTACAGCAACAGCATTGGCAACTACTTGTATTGCAATATATCATGGTGACTTTACTAGATACTCTATGTTGTCACTTGAGATTGGAGATACAACTGAATCTTTATTGGCACGATTTAGTGAAGTGCCGCTGTATTTTGTTATGGGTGGTTTGGGTGGACTGCTTGGAGCAGCATTTAATACAATATTTGCATTTACAAACAAATCCCGCAAACAATTTTACGACAGCATTTCCCACAAACAAGGGTTATATCTTTTCTTTAAATTATCGGAATGTGCATTGATTAGTATCGTTACATCAGTGCTCATGCTGACTCTTCCTCTACAAGCAAGTTGGGCATGTCAAGATATTGACGTTACTACGAGTAGCGAAGCTGATGATGGCGGATTTCTTCATCGGTACAATTGCAAGTCCGGACAAATAAATGAAGTTGGAAGTCTTTTGTTTGGTTCAAGAGAGGAATCAATTAAGGACATATTGACTAATCCAGAAGATTTTCAACCCGAAACTCTACTTTCTGTTGGACTTCTTTTTCTAGGTTTGATGCTTGTAACATTTGGAATTTCCATACCATCAGGTAAGTGCATTGGCCTTGTGGAACGCATTTGAAAACATTAACATCCAAATTTGAACAGAAAAATTTACAATTTTAAGTTTCATGCTTTACTTCTTTTCCTTCATCTTTCAGGAATGTTTATGCCAACAGTACTTAGTGGTGCATCGTTGGGTGGTTATGCAGGCCTCGTCTTTCAACGGAACTTCATTTCATCTGTACACCCCTCAGACTTTGCACTGATTGGTGCTGCAGCTTTTTTAGCAGGTATGCAACGGAATACAGTGAGTCTATGTGTTATTCTCATGGAGGGTACTGGACAAACCAAGGCCTTGATTCCTGTCATTATTACTGTGATTTGTGCACGTACAGTTGGTGATTTGTTTTCTGAAGGAGTTTACGAGATAGGGATGGAACTGAAACACTATCCATACTTGGAACACCACTCGGAATACAAATATGATATGTATACAGCTGCCACCGTCATGACGAGTCCAGTAGAAACCATATCAATTGTAGAGACCGCTGCAAAGATTGAAAGTTTGTTGTTACAATCGACTCATAATGCCTTCCCTGTCATTGATGAAACCAACCGCTACAAAGGTATGGTTCGAAGAGATCAACTCATTGCTGCCATTGAATGTCGTATTTTCAGAACAGGGACTGATGTGAAAACAGTTGACGAATCATTGGATAACCAGCGAGTTTCGTTTGCCCATCTAGATCAACAAGGTACATCTGAAGCTTCCTCCTTATCAACTCTTCCAAGACGTGGTTTACAATTGCATGATAATGGATTTATCTACAGATCTGTCCGTGAGGGACATGATGCAAAATGGATCAAACCTAATAAAGCAGAAAGTGTTTCACCATGGCTTCGCGATAATGTATTGGTTTCACCTGATGGTGCTAACATTATGTTTGGTATGGATGAAACATTACCTAATGGGATGATACGGAATGATACTTCCTTACAAACTGTTGTGAAAGTTGTGGATGACAAGCTCGTGGTGTTGGTAGCACCGAATGACAGGAAAAAACATGTTGATGTTGGTTCCATCATGAACAGATCAGCCTATAGTGTCCCCGAGGATTGTCCATTGTCACGTGCCTACGATTTATTTGCATCTATGGGTTTACGTCATTTACCAGTCTTGAATGACACCAATCATGTTGTAGGTATGATTTCCAGATACAATTTGAGCGAAGTATGGGTAGAGAAAAAGACGGCTTAAAAATACCCAAAACCAATAATATAAGAAATTTTGTAATTTTTCTTACATTTAATATTTACTTATTCAGATCTATCCTCTTCTGTTGGAACACGCTTCCAACCAATATAATTTGCTCTAGACTTTACCATAACGATGAATCCAACAAGACCACATATGACACCAATAATAGCAACATCAAAGGTATTGCTATCCGAATGTGTTGGGAGCTCCATTTTTTGCAAGAGCGTGTTGTTAACTGTAGTGTATCCCTTTTCTAAGCAATAACGTAAAGTTTCACCTTCACCACTACTACAAGAACATTGTTTTGTAGCTGGGGACCAAACTCCATTATTGATTGAACATGTATCTTGTGCAAAAAAGTTGGCAATATCATTTGTCATGGGGAACCCTAATTGAAAGGATGGATTAAGAAAATGACCTTTATCTTTGTAAATACACAGTGTACTATTGGCTAAGCACTTGGAACTTGTAGATGTGATGCATTTGGCACCATTAGCCTCATCCACTAAACTTACTTGTGTTGAATTAGGGGAACAACCATTGACTTCCACTGCCCACCGGTCAAAGATAGATGTTATAGATGTACATTGCTCTGCATAATTTGATATACCACAACAACATTTGGGCATGGTCGGATCTGTACAACAACCTGTAATTTGTACCTTTTGATCATTTGAACTATGATGCATAAATATACCACGTGGTTTACCATCAGTAATGCCTTGTAAATCATCATATTGATATCCAGCAATGGGAGCTATAGAACGAAATAATTTAGATGCATATGTTACCATGTACCCACCATTCGACCAACCAACACCATAGGTAACATCCGCAGAAACAAAATTATACTGTCCCACCAGGTCTATAATGATCGATTGTAAAAATCCTACATCATCAATTTTATGTTCAAGTGCGTATCCACAACAATACTTGGCATTCCAACTACGTGCTAGACCTTCCGGTATAACCACAACAAAATTGTAATCTTCACCAACCTTTTGCCAATGTTTCATAACAGTTGCAGGACAACCATAACAATGCATAGCAAATACGAGTGGTATAACACCACCACTATTGTCATTATCATTTTTACAAATAGATGAAGGGATGTACAAGGAATACATTCGGTCACAATCTTTTTCATTTTCTCCAGAACAACCTTCCATTTTCACATTGTGCAGAGTTTCACCACAAACAATTGATAATGGTGACGAAGGAGAATCATTCATGTTGTTGGCACTACCACCACCGTTTGGATCGCTCGTGATTTCTAAAGATCGCATCATCTTTGTAGAAAGCTTCTTACAAAGGCGTAGTCAACTAAAGACCTTTTTCGATACCACGAGGTTGATCTCCGACAGCTGATCCGTAGCTTCTGCGTTTAGACCAGTAACTTCGTTTGTTAAACAGAAAATGCAGTGTATCTTTGTGATTTTTTTATTACAGTCAGTAGGATATCTCTGCGATCGATGGAAGAATTCCTGTATTTTTGGATCCAGTGAATCAATCTCAGAAATCGATTTTAAATAAAAAATTTAAATTTCATATATTTTAAATAAGGAAATTGACCCTGAATAAACATATTGAATATCAACGATTTCCGTAGTCAAAATAATGATGACTTTTATTTGATGACTTTTATTAGATGACTTTGAAATAGTCATCTTTGTATCTATACGTCACTCTTCATTAGTATATGCGTTTATTGGACGACCGTGGAGAGGGTCGTATTTAACACAATGACATCTGGTCCCGCCGATGACTACCTGCATGGTACTGTAAGTAACTTCCAACATGATGCTCCTGTACCAGGTACAAAAACTGATGTCGTACTACCAAGTATAAACTCCTGTGAAATCTATACCCGACATATTGTACCTGGTAAAGTAATTAAAAATACTTAATGATTGATTCTTCCTCATTTGAGCTACCCCATAGGGCTAACATTTCTTAGCATCTCTTCCTAACTATAATATTATTATAAAAGGATTATGTTCGTTCCTGGCTGTTCCTAGTCCTTCCTGTCTCATCGACAGTACAGGTACGTAAAGAACTAACGAAATTGCCTCTTCCTCTCTCGAACTTAATAGATTGCAATATAATATGAAACATACCTGCAATCGCAGCAATAAGCACATTTCTTTGTGCCTCTCGCGGAAAAGTCCAACAAGCGATAGCCGCCGATAACGAAAAAATCTCAAAGATGTCGTCAATAACCACCAACAAATTGCGTCGAGGTTTCACAACGATTTTATGTTCGTTGGTTGTACTTATAATTGGCAATGTCGATGTAATCCGAAATGCAGTACATCAACATGAGCAACGTCATCGTCACAGTCGTTATCTTCAAGAAGAAGAACAAGATCGACCACCGATCTATACCTATTATCATCGTGTAGAAGGTACGGGAATGACAGAACAATCAGATGAAGCATTGCTATCTGAATGGAAACGTTCCTGGTACAATGCCGGTTGGGAACCCAAGGTATTGTCTATGGAAGATGTACGAAAACATCCAGATTATCAAGCCATGATGGATTTAATTGTCGATCCATCCATGTTGGGGGACTATGAATTAATGTGCTATTTACGTTGGATAGCCATGTCTGCACCTCATATTAATGGTGGATGGTTAGCCGATTATGATACTTTCCCATTAAATCCATTTTTACGACATGGACGTAACTTACCTCAAAGTGGTGCCTTGGTAGTCTATGGTAAAACTGTCCCCGCCTTGGTCAGTGGTCGATCATCCGAATATTATCGTCTAGCACAACGTATAGGCGAAAGTTTTCAACGACATGTCAATGCTGCTAAATTACAACAACAGGAGCAACAAAATTCACAACAAGAACAGACAAGAATTCCATGGAGTGATATGAAGGCATTGGCAGAATTACAAACATGGAATGAAGGTAGTTTTATCAGTCGCCATGAAGTATTGGGCGGTGAAGCAGCCTTGACAGGAACAACATGGGGTCCAGATGAATGTCAAATATCGGTAGGGATGCGTGCTGTACATATTTCACATCGTGCTGTTCGAGAAGGTAAACAAGCTTATCGTGGATTTGAACATCGTCCAACAGTCGCACGACAATGGCTTAATATGTGGAATAGTAAATGTGAATTATCTTATGTACAAGATTGAAAAGATGAAAAATAAAAAAAATGATAATTCTAAAAAAGTAGACCCACATAAATTGCGCTGAGATAGAGGACAATCAAAAATTAAAATAGTTTATGATTTTAGTTACAATTTAAATTATCTACAGATAATGAGATGAGTCATTTCTAAAATAAGCTTTTGCCATTTCGTAACAACTTTTTAGCAATTAAAGCATTCTTTGTTACCAAATGTGTAATCTAGGAAAAAGCCGTACAAAATACTTTCAAGTATGCCTTAAAAGATCCCACTATAGACAACGTCAAATGAACAGGACCAAAGATATATCAATTATAAAATTAAATAATTACAGGATTATCGGCACCACATTCCTCTCGAGCTCACAATATTGTGGGCGCACAATAAAAAACACACAAGTGGGTAAGATGAACAAACTCGTGTTAGCATGAGGTGTTTTCGTCATGAAAATGATAACCTTACTCTCTTTTTACATCAAAGTTGTCATATGTGTACCCCCTGTAGGGATCTGATTATTGTGGGATCAAAGTTATCCACAATATTCTGTTGAAGTTGCCATAAAAAGCGAAGAGACCGAACAGCTGATTCTTCTGAATAATTAATGGGCCACGAAATGCTACTCTTCTTATGGCACCCTTTGATTCAAACTCATACTGGGGAGTTCTAGACCATGAAAAGAGGTTCGTCTCGAATCGTAGTATTTATCGACCAACGCCTAGTATTGGGTACAAGACTGGTGTCAAGGCATTCATTTGCTAGCATAGACCTGTACTACGTGGCAATAAGCGTTCTGAAATAGTTGCATAACAACATCCATATCTAACAAAATCTATCTAATAGAAGGACTCTTTTAACTCGTTTCCGGGAGTAACTTCAAAAAGAAAAACATCATTTGCCCCATCCTCCTCAATATCCACGGGACGCCAAGCAACACATTCCACACTCCACCCACGTTTCTTTGCCTCTCCTAAAAAACCTTCCAATGTTGAAAATACCTCGTTTAATCCCCTACGTTGGTAAGTCATCAACATTTTTGGATCTCTCCCAGCCTTGGTCGATGCCTTAAATATTTCTACCAAGGTGGAAAGGACAGGATCGATTAATTTTTCCATCCAAGCGCAGTCGCACCCCACGATAAGATCAACGCTTGAAATAGTTTCATCTGGGAGTTGGGAAGAGATTGGTTTGGTCCAGTCAAGAACGTGTGCCGATGCATGGCCTCGTCCAATTTGATGGACTGGTGTTTCTGGGAGGCTTTTTAGCAGAGACTGCACAGGCGTTGGTTTTTGACAGAGATTACCGCCTTGATTACCATTAGTGTTGTCACTTACATTCCTTCTTAAATTGGGTAAGATAGTGTGATCGACTAATACTTGCAAATCTGTCACCAGAACTTGGGCCCCCGCCCCTGCCAAACATGCTCCAACAACACCAATCCCCGCACCGAGCTCTAGAATATTGAGCTTACCCCCAGCTAATCGGTCCTGATACTTTGACATGTGCTCAAAGCCGGGACACGTGAGTGCTTCTAGAATTAATCTGGAGCCTGGCCAGACTGTGAATCCTGTTTGGGCCTCTAGGTAAAATCCGTTTTCGAAGAAAAAGGGATCGACACTTCCGTTGGGGACTTGTTTGGGTGCTGCTGCTTCATTTGAATGGAGTACACCAATCGAGCGATCACGACAGGTAAGTGCGAGACGTATTTCTGTTGGAGCTTCGGATTTTGACTCAGCGGAAGATGAGGGGCGAAGGGGAAGCGTTGCAAAGAAGGTATAAGGACCAACGCGCTCATCTTCATCCTCACAGTTCTGATTATATTCGTGTAAATCATCCGGAGATATCATCTCCTCGGCACAACGGATCTCTTTGGAAATGGGACGTAGAAGTTCCTGGTTTTGGACGAAGCGAAAGAATTCCTGAGAATCATTGATGGAAATGACTTGATCAACGGCAGCCATATTTTTGTCGAGGCGAGTTCTTTTTTCGAATGAGCAACAGAATAATGAAGTCTAAAATATTTTAAATCGCCTCCGATGCACGCGCTGAAGACAAACTTTTAAAATTTTACTAGTAATTATTAGGCTCATAACCCGATTTGACACGAAAAATCGCTGGAAAATCATTGCTTGGCTCTGGAACA
>WKLE02000248.1:33003-46797 GCA_014885115.2 Asterionellopsis glacialis
AGAAAGCATCTGCCATTTATCAATCATGGATGAATCATGCAAACTTGTTTCGTCCCTTCCGCTGGCAAAAGTAGACCATTGGAATCTAATCTTTTCTACATACTCAAATATTATTATTGTCCACATACTTTCTTTTGTACGTTTCAAAAAAAAATATTAAAAGAAACATAGTTTAGAAGGGGGGGATGCAATGACTGAGCACTCCAAAAAATATCTTGAACAGTTTGGAAGAAACACAATATCAGCCAAAGCTTTCCTACCCACATTGATTTCTTTTCTTTTTTTTTAAGGTACTCAAATACGAAATATTATTGTCATGCACTACACATCATGCATACACGTCTGATCCGACAAAACAATATCACAGCATTACAAAACACTTTTTGCTTTTCCATAAAATGATTTCTTATCCCACAATGAAAACATTGTTCTCTTTCAGAATTATCTTGGTTTCACTTGGAGAAAGAAGGGAAATAAATCTACTGCACATGGACATGTCATCTATTTTTTGCATCATGGTGTGTGAGATACATACATTTTGTGTCATTGTCATTGCCTACCACCATAGTCCGAGATGCCCATGCATAAGGACTGTTGTATTATGTGGATCGCAAAATGTAGTGTACTGCCCAAAGTTCAAGATGTCTGCCGAGAGGTTTTGACAAAAAATGCCCAGAAAGCGAAGAATTCTCATTTTTTGGTTGCCGCCAATGACAAGCAAATTTTTATAAAGCCATCTGTTCGAAAATTCCGAAAATCCAAAATCGTTTGACACTTTTCCTATAACTCTAACTCTATTAAGGTATCTTTATCCTTGAAGTCGTGTAGAAGATGTACTTGAGGCTACTGACTCGATCGGAATCAGCTGCTGCGTCAGGCAAGCTCGCTCATCCTACCTTGCGGTATACATTCTACGTAACTATGTACTGGTACTCTACGTGCGGTGATTGATATTCATAAGAAGACACGTCAATCAAAGTAGGGAGAAAAAAAAAGATCTGGCAAGAAAACGAAGAATTCTGATCCCATGTGTCGTGTGTATGTGAGAAAGACACGCATTGTGCCTTCCGCCCGCGGCCACATGCACGACGAAATTCCCTCCTTTTTCTTCTTTTAGAATCGGAAGCGCATCATTCTTTTTTTGTTTTACGTGTGTTTTTGTACGAGGTCGCCTTATTTGTCGCCTCCTGCCGACATCACACAACATCATTATTGTTTTATTTGGTTTGTTGACACAAATTCACGACACCCCGCAAACGCATTTGTAAACTCTTTCATTTTTGTTCTTGTTAATCCAATTCTATACTATTTGCAAACATGAAAGCTAGTACAGCTGCATTAGCAACCTTGGTAGCTGCTGCCGCATCGTCTCCATTCGGTGAAGCATTCACTCCATCATCGTTGTTGGTACGTTCCACCAGTACATCCTTCGTAGCTCCCAGTACGGCATGGTACAATTCCTACGACACCGATGTTGCTCTTCCACAATTCCGTCAAACAACCAGAATGGAAGCAGGTGCTGGATTTTTAGGTATGGATGAAGATGACGAAGACAGTGACGACGAAGATGACGATTACGATGATGACGATGATATGGAACTTTCCACTCGTTCTTCCTACTCGTCCACATCCTCAGCAACGACATCCCCCTTTACGGGCATGACATTGGATCCATGGGATCCTAATCCACTCATCAAGCCCCGTCCATCACGGTTCTTCAAGGAAGAAGATGAGGAGGCTGTACCGGACGATCAATTGGTACAGACCATGAGTGACGAAGAACGTAAGGAAAATTTAAATGTCATGAGACAAATTCAAAAGAATGATTTGCCCGACTTGCGAATGAGAAAGGATCATGCCGGATGGGTAGAAGCCAACAATGACTTGAAGCGTCGTAAGAATCGTGATCCGTGGTTTGGTTTGAATGATCGGTTACGTGATGCTATCCAATTGGATCAAGGACAAGAAAAAATCGATTATTTGCGTAACCTCATTGATAAGTTGGGTGGATCACCACCTGGAATTCCGAACCATCCTCGGGGATATGCTGTCCATACGGAAATTTTTGAAATTGGTATTTCTCCCAATCGCGCCAGTGCCATTTTGGAACGTGAAATCCGTGAAGAACGTGCTGCGCGTGGACGTGCCATGATGGAAGAACGGAAACGTAACTTAGAGAAGGAAGCACGTCAATACGAAGAAGACATGCGCAATCCTGGATTACGTGAAGATAAGGAAGCCAAGGAACGTCGTGAACGCACCATGAGACGTTTAATGGCTGAAATTGAAGAGGATAACAAGAAAAAGCGTGAGCGTGCCAAGGAATTGTTGGGCAAACTTCCTGAAACACCT
Organism: Asterionellopsis glacialis; assembly: GCA_014885115.2. Classification (NCBI taxonomy): domain Eukaryota; phylum Bacillariophyta; class Plagiogrammaphyceae; order Rhaphoneidales; family Asterionellopsidaceae; genus Asterionellopsis; species Asterionellopsis glacialis. The sequence goes on from WKLE02000248.1 coordinate 35,356, forward strand.
GAATCCAGAACATCCTCCATGGACAAGGCCTTGGAGGCTGCACGTGAAGAAGTCAAGAATATTCGACGAAAGCAACTTGGACGTGACTCCAGTAGTAGTAGTGCTGACAATGCATTAAGTGGAGATACTGACGACGACGAAGACAAACCCAAGTCTGGTGCAGATAAGGCCCGTGAAGCAGCTGCCGCTGAGGCATCTGGTGGACGTCCACGATTGCCTGGTGATCGTGATGTCACATTAGGTGAATTGGATGCTGCCACTCTGGTGGAATCCTCTTCTTCCACTGACACTGGACCTCTCACGGTTGCGGTTACTTCTTCGTACAACAAGGAACAATCGGACCCACCCATGCGTAAGCACTGCTTCCAATACACAATCCGTATTACCAATAACTCACCCACGGATACCATTCAATTATTGGGACGTCGATTTGAAATTCAAACTGTTGGATCCAGTATGAAGGATATCGTGTCTGGGGAAGGTGTGACAGGACGTCAACCCATTTTGAAGCCTGGTGAAGTCTTTGAATATACATCTACAGCACCCCTCAGTGTCCGTCCTATCGGTACCACCATCATTGCAGCTCGTATGCGTGGTGAATACCGTTATGTCATCTTGACTGACGGACAAGACACTGCCACACCTGATCAAGTTGAGGCTGGTGGTGATGGCAGTGCCGAACTTGGTACCTTTCACTTCGTTTTCCCTGATGAACAACGTGTCCAACCCTTCCGTCCTGTAGAAGATGATGACGATGAAGAGGAGGAAGATGACGATGATGTAGCTCCTAGTACACCTTCCGCAGCAGCCTCGTCTTCTTCTACTGCCGCTGCTCCCGCCACACCTAAAACTACACCCTCGGCACAACCAGCATCTACACTTCCTGGTGATGAAGATATGAAAACAGGTGATTTAACCATTACACCCAAGGATGCATCCGACACCGTGACGGATGAAGTTCGTGTAGGTGTATCTTCTAGTTACCGACCTGAACGATCGGATTCCGCACAAGAAAAGCATTGCTTTGCCTACAATATCCGTATTACCAACGAATCCAATCGAAGTATTCAATTGGTATCAAGAAGATTTGAAATTCAAACGATTGGATCTGTCAACAAGGATGTGGTTCAAGGACCCGGTGTGACAGGACGACAGCCCATTTTGAAACCAGGTGAAAGTTTTGAATACACCTCCACGGCACCCTTATCAGTACGACCCATGTTGGAAAAAACACCTGTTGTGGCACGTATGCAAGGTGAATACAACTTTGTTCAATTAGCAGATGATGGCAGTACACCTATCAGTTCTACACCACTTCAAGCCAAATTGGGTGAATTCCATTTCATCCTTCCCTCCATGGATGTGGCATAAAAACACAACACACTTCAAACATAGAAAATATGAGACACGCAAACACACACTTACACCACGAGATTAGACTTGAAACTTTTAATCACTCTAAAGGAAAGATCGATATGTAAAGACAACGAATAGGTAATATTCATATACTTTTCATCACAACAAATTAATCCTACTTAAATCAATATATTTAAGGGAAAAAATCATAGAAAACAAGAGTTGGTTATGTTTTACAACACTTACACCACAGGCAACTGGATGAAAAATTCCTGTAATATTGTGACATGCGAAACCATAACCTTGAGCGGATCCAATGGCCTCCTTCCTACTCACTGTATGAAAAATGTGGGATTGTTTAATTTTACCACGAATGGATTGACGCAAGGGCTCTTCTCGTTCTCTCTGGCAAATAAAGCGGACGCATCTCTCGCTATAACAAAATGTCCTCTGATTGTCTCTCTTGGTAATAAAAGTTTTTTCTCCACTGGTGCATTTGCAGATTTGATTGTTGTCATTCTGATATAAATTCTGACGTTAGAGCTGGAAAGCCACAACATGGATTCATTATAAAAATAAAGTAGATTTTCTTTACAAACATTGAAATTAGTATTTTTAGCTATAATTTACATTATGTAGTTCACATATATCACACATTCATCTCATTATTATAATATATATACAGATAGGTATTTGCAAGCTCCTCCCCCCCCCGGGTCATTATCGTCATTGTCAAAAGAACAAATACATGACACACAAGATAAGTAGTGTACGTAAGCATGTATCAATGACAAATACTTGACGTGTTGCCAACTTTTCCATTTCATATTTAGTTTCACTACGATTCTTTTGAATACGTTGTATTTCATTCATGGCATTCATAATTTCTTCTTCGGATACATTGAACTCTCTTCGTAACCGTTTATTACGTTCAATCGGTGAAAGACGACAAAGACCACTACTACTACTACTACTGTGTGTTCTACGTGTCTGCTGCTTGCCAAAGGGTAATTTTGCAGTCCTGGTTCGAGTATTGTTCCGAATCCCACCACCACTTTGACTTTGGCTACTACGTCGTTTATCATGTTCATACTCATCAATACGTATAGGACTTTTATCTACATAATTCCAACCGATAGCAAGTGGTGGACCATCTAAACAATCTGGATGATCACCAACCACTACATCAAATTCACGAATAGATACATTTGCGAATCTTACCCCCAAGGATTTTTCGGACGAGAGTATTATTTCTGCACCAATGCTGCTGCTGGTGCTCCCATGTGGTGGTTCACCTTTGACATGATGATCACCCCCATGAGAAGGCATCATTCCTGTATCAGACTTGAGTACTTTTCCAGTTGAATCAGCATTGTTATTGTTATTGTTGACGTGATTCAAATCCATAGTTTCGTTTGAGAATGGACTCATTTCTGCACAATTTTACTTTGTACTACTGTCAAGTTGATCTTGTATGTTTTGTTTTGACACGTGTGTTGTTCAATTGTTCTTTTTAGAGGAGGAGGATTCAATAATGTTGCAAGATTCATGAACAAAACACAAGCAGACCGACCCGGCAAAGGTACGATGCGAAATAATGGGCGCGAGACTTCCTTTCGTGTAAATGTGGGAATTCCGTAGAAACAATGCATAATAATAATGCCGCGATGATTTCAATGATGCCAAGACATACACGAAACACATACACACATACGTACAATTCATGCGTAGAATCTCTTGGGTTATATATAGAATTCTTAATTACGCCTTGATGGGCCCGACTTGTCACATTGTGACATGATCCAATCAAAAAACCGAACATTTCTGGTTCCCTAAATCAACTGACATTCTTTGCGGGATTTGAATTTTTCCTAATATTCAGTATCTTTTTGACGTTCAACCACACGTGGAACAATTTGGAGGCCCTATGCTTTCTATCTCTCTCGACTGTCTATCGCTCCGCCTGCATCGCTCAATTTTTTTCAAATTGTGCTGTTCGTCCGCCGTCCAAACTTCGAAAACCCGGAATAACGCATACAGACGAAGATCAGACCAATTCTTCATTATCCCCATCCTGTTCACGGAGAACAGTGAACATGCTTTGTTTGTACACAGCGCAAAGAAGATGTCAGTTTCTGTTCTGTGATTTTTTTACTTTATACGTATATGAAAACATTGAATGCACCTGTTGCTCGAGTGCGTTTTCAGAAGTTGAATTCTGCAAAACGAGACAGGAGATTCAAGCGAGAGACATATGTTGTGTTGAAGGCACACATGTCAATGACGACGACGAGGACGACGACAACAACACGCCCACTGCCAATACCTTTTTCTGCTTGTTTGATTATCGCTACTTTACAAAAGAAGACATGGTTGTGGCAATTACCATGAGAGCTTCAAGCTCGACTGCTAGTAGTGGTATTCGAGCCATTGGAAAACTTGTCAAACCTCATTCGGCATTTGTGCACAGAGTATCATCATGGCATCATCACAATGTTCTTCGGGCGCGTGGATCCTTAAGCAGTGCTAAACTTGGAAACAACAACAGTAGTAAAAAGAGCAATAATTTCAACAAATCATGTACCAACAAGAATCAGGTCATGGTGGAAACAAGAAGTAAAGAGACCAATCATGAAAATAGTAAGCCTACTCCTAATTTGATTCCTACCAACAAACAACGATCGAGTAAACGTTGGTCATCGAAAAGACGGAGGTATTATAACAATCATAAATCGAAACCTTCATTCGATACTGTTGCTACCAAAGGAGGAGAACCTCCTATTTTAATTCACGGGTCTTCTTCTGCTTCTACTAGTACCACTACTACATCTGCACAACAACCAGGGGGAAACAGTCACAAGAACAACAACAAACTTTCAATTCTATCCGGTAGAGCATCACCCTTTCATGTGAGTGGAGGCACAGCTGGATCGTATAGATTGACACAAGTATTTCCAATTTTAAATATATCAGCGTTACTTGATCCTAAGGGTTATTGCAAACGATCTGCCTATCCAAGTGGTACAACAACCATTAGTGGTGGTGATGCAGCACAACGTTTGTTACGTGGCCGGGAAGCCGTACTAGATGTCATGAGGCAAGACTGTGTGGATCGACAACGAACACAACGTAGTGGCAAAAGCAGTAGCAGTAGTCGACATCGTGCACCACCGCCACAACCCTATGGATTGATAGGACATGGCGTACCACATCAATTATTACAAAATCATATTGATTTAGCAGATGCCTTATTGACCCATCATGACAATGCTGCCGAATGTTCCTTCAATAACTTCCAGGGTGATTTGTCCTTTAATTGGATGAGATTGCGATCACGTGTAGGTGAAAATCGTGCATGTCCATGGCCACCATCTCCTGGTGATAAAAAAATGAATAAGGATGACGACCATCCTACTGTCACTGAATGGGAACATCAAATGGAACTGTATTTGACTGTGATGAATCGTTTAGTTTCTACTCTGGGGTTAGGATTATGGCAAGAAACACCGCCAATGACTCCAGTGACCAGAGCGACACCCAACAGCATCAAAGATGATGATGATGATGATGATGACTTTGTTTTGTCGAGGTCGGATCCATTTCGTGTTACACCACGACATTGGAGTGTGGAATTACTTCGAGGGGTTGCATATCCTCCTCATTTAGTTCCCAAAGATCCGTATATGAAAGGAGAGCAACAACAGAAACAAGAGCAGCAGCGCAATGCTACCCCACCTATGGTCATTGTGGAATGGACACCACGAGGGGGTGTATCAGCACCTGGTCATGTTTGTGTTCGTTTACAGGGTATTTCTTCCAGTACAGATTATCAATTACGTCGAAAAAAGAAGGTACCTGTCACATTAGTTTTTGATGCATGTTTTCACAACCATAATAATGCAGATGAAGCTACCAATGGATAAACCTCGGTGATATCATAATATAAATAACGTTGGTAAGAAAAAATAGTTTCATGGAAAGCGAGTTTTGCAATGGACCATATAGACTATGTTTGCCAAAAATCTTTTTTTTTCCTGGGCACCGGCAACAACAAATCCAGTTTTTGGAGGGGGGGGAATCAAATGCCTACAAATAAATCTAATCTAGTTTCGGGATTATTTTATTATACAAAAAAGTACCATTCTAGTAGTGGACATTCAAAATGATATGATAATTTTTAATTGCTTTTGCATACATTCAAATATGCGCGTGCGTGGTAGTTTGCCGCGACTTGAATCTTTTGGGGGGGGGGGCGGATTCGCATCAAAAGTTATCAACCCAGTGCGACATTGGGTTCTCATTTTGCGTTCACATTACGAGAGTGATTCTTGGAGTTTGATCATCAAGGAGTGACATGCGAGCAAGTCAGTCTTCAAGGTTCTCATACACATTACCACAGAACTTTGTGTAAAAGATTACGTCCATAATGTAAAACCTGATGGAACAGGATTGTCAAAGTAATGGGCCTAATAGAGGGTGCAAAAAGCGCTCATTTCTTTTACATGATATTGGACTTCGTTTACTTTTGGATTGGAAAAGTTGACATTTCACGTTTGCAACCAACGAAACACAATATGTTTTCGAAAAACCATATTCTTTAACTTTTTGAATTCTTTTGTAAACACACTGTACACAGTAATCAACGTGCTACGATGTTAAGTTTATACATATTTGGTATTTGTTCACAATTAAAGTTCATCCTACTTTGTAAATTTTGTGTGTGTTAACAGTCATGTTTTAGGTGTCAAAATGTCATGGATAACATCTTGAAGGAGAGAAAGACCAAATCCATGTCATTTAAAAAAGAAATTATACATAATATAGAGAAATATTCAATAGTTAGTGTTCCTTTACGTCACATTTCATATAAGACCACGAAGGGAAAGGTCTCAATATTTCTTCCACGCTAAAGATCAACATCCTCCTTTGGATGGCAATTGTAGTTTCCAGTTTGCTCCTCTTGAATACAAATTTCAGTCTCTAAATTACAACCAGTGTGCACATAATGGTTGCATTGACATATTCCATTAGCACAATTACCAGTTTCGCAATCCATTTCATTCCGACAGGCAGATCCTAATGACAAAGCACAGAATGGGGGAATATCAGCTATAAAGGTTGATTCGATGCATTTTCGACCATCAGGACACCCGTTATGATTTTCAAGATTACATTGGCAATGTCCTGGAGTCCCGGGAATTTGAAATCCATAATAACAATTACCAGTTTCACATTCAGAATCTTCATTGCATTCTGCATGCATTTCAAGAAGGTCTTGCGCTGCTGCTGTTATGGTGAGAGAGGATATCATGATAATGCCTGACATCAGTGCAATAGAGAAAAAGATTGGCCCTTTCATGGTGTCCCTTGTTTTTACGGATTGCGTTGTCTTGGGATTCTTTATTTTTGACACTTCTTGAGTGCGTTGTGTTTGTGCTTGTGCTTGTGCTTGTGCTTGGATGGGCGAAAATCCCGTGTTAGTGGTTGGCAACTTGAATACGCAAGGAGGAGAAAAAGAAGAGGAGAGAGGAGGGGGGAGAGAGAGGAAAGAGGGGGAAAAGAAGAGAAAGAAAAAAAGGAAAGGAGGAATGTAATTTTTTACAAGATTATATTAAAACTACACATACCGTATGACAGAAATTTTAAAAGAAATTATTGTAATTTAATCTAATTTAGTGATTAATTATATATGAATACGTATGTTGCCATTGTGGACATGTCTCTTGTTTGGCAAGAATGCCAAGGCATTTTTCTTCCCTGCGCAAGTTATGTATTAAGGTTTTGTGCTTTGCTTGATTTTCTGTCTGACTTTTTTAGCTGGAACACCAACAGTGATTTGCCAAATATACAAGTAACTGGCTGTAGCCCTCTGTCAATGTCAATGCAAATATCAAGAGATGACCATCTTTGTGGATTGTGGGTGAGATTCCGTCCCACACTGTTTCTTGTCAATCCCCCAAGGTTGTTCCTTTCACTACTCACTACTCTCACCAGAAGCAACAAGACAAAAAGCCATTGTTATTGTGGAAGAGAAATGATCTAAGACTGAGGCGAACCCTTACTTCACAACAAAAACAAAAACAAAACCGAACACAGATACCTTTTTTGTTTTTGGCATCCAAAATCACCCCCTTACTGCGTGACAAAAACAAAAAATAATTGGTTATATGAGTACAATTTCAGTTTTGTGAAAGCCAAATATTACAAAAGTGATACCTTGGTTTTGTAGTTGGGCAAGTTCATGACAAATCTGACCATACTGCCACTGTGACACTCTTTCATAAAATCTACCAAACACTTGACAACAATGAAACGGACAACAACCACAATCAAATCATGACTGTGACAAGAAGAAAACAATAAACCTTTCATTTTGATGGTAGATGATGATGTTGGTGGATCTTCTGTGTTCTGTGTTGGTATTTTACATGGACATAGATGCAGAAAAGAATGCAAAATCACAAATTTCATCAAAAAGTCACTCACGAGAATTGTAAAAACACACAACAATAAACCAACTCTCCTCTTCTTTGGTCTTTTTGTTTGCCATCTATTTGTATGATGCTTGGAAGATTGTTAGTTCTCATTTTTTCCTCCACAAAGTATAAAATGATTGCATCAATTGTCATGGTGGGTCAACCGAAATCAAATCCAAATTGTGAAAGGTGTACCATACACACAGAGAGCTGTCCTACATTAGAGTTGTTCCAGGATTAGGTGGACCAACTTGTTGTGACATTTGGTCTGTAGACTCCACATAGACCCAAAAATCATATTTTTAAATTATTAACATATTCATGAATAGATAATTTTATATAATTCAAAAAATTGTAATATATGTATCTATATTTTTATAGCTTTATGATACTAGAATATACACCTGGTATATATCCATATGTTAATATTTTATATAACAGCATGGCCGACTTGTAAAACTTGAACTGTGACTGAGAACATGATGTATTGATGACATTAGGACTTCCTTTGCTAACATTGTTCTGGCTGGGAATTCTATGGCTCTCAGTGTGCAGAAAGGCTTACTTCATCATCAATTTCCTCATTTTCACTCTCAAAATCTTTGTCCAACAACGACAACTCACAATGATCAAGTAAGTCCCTCTTGTGTATTTCCTCTATGATAGCATTATGGTAATCATTGCTCACTCTCATTGCATTTTGTTTTTTTTTGCATTTTTAACATTTTTTTTGCTTGTATTTTTTTTCCAAGTTGGGTGGTTTCTTTTTACGAAACCATTCTGAGAATCTCAAACTTCAAAACTTTGATCCTTGATCTTGTTGACATTGAAAAATCCCTTCTTGTGCAAGCTGGGGTATACTTTCTTGGTAGGACAATCTAGGACCTTTATACTGCTATTGTGCCCATCAACAAGTGTACCAGGCACTGTAGGTCCTACTTCTTGATGTGTGTACCAGGTACAGTAACTGGGTGACAGTAACAATACCTGGTAGAGTACCTGCAGTACCTGGTGCAGCAATAAACCAGATACCTGGTACAAAAGGTACACAACAATACACTTTTCTTTTATTATTAAAATACAGCACTTCAGATTTGGGCCTTTCCATCACTCCAAAAAGCCATATCATTAAAGCCCATGTCTGTCAACAACAAGAGGCCTTTCAAGGTATTGGTGATTTGGATGAATCCTTTGGGGAAAGGAACTATCAGATAGAAACAAGAGGTGATGTTAGATATAGTTTTACACAAAATTTTACAATGAAAGAGAAGATAAAGGCTGAGGAAAGTTCTCAAAACAATTCCAAGGATATCAAGATAAAAGTCAAAGAAATATTGAAGAAACATAAAAGGAACCGCCGAGAGGACCAGCTGAATAGGAAAAAGACAAGATTGCAGGAAGAGACAATTCAAAAGAAACAAACAAGGCTTCAGGTAAGAGAAGAGGTATTGCATTATAAAGTACCAGCCAGGTGAGGTTTTGGAGAGCATATGTGATAAGGTAAAAAAACTATACAGCAGAGGAGGAAATGCAACAACTTGATGATGATGATTACTACTTCTTGTTATAATAATTACAAATACTTAAACACATAGTAGTTTACCATAACAAAAACATTCACTATTATTAATTACATTAGCTAATGAATTAAGTTGCCACCAACAACATCAGCATATGTACCAGTGTTTAGTAGTTCATCACATAAAAGCTGTAAATTATTGCATTTGTAGTTACACCAGTATACTATATTCAAACTGTAGTAGTGTATATTAGGAAGCCACAACCTGAGGATTGTGATACAGTTTCCAATGAAATGACATCAAATTTCAAATTGAAGCATTAACCATAACAAGATAAAATCTTGGCCTCCATGTCTGAGGCATAGTTGCAACAAAGAAAATTGATGTTCCTTGAGAATTGTCATCATCTCTACTTTCTACAGTATCAGTTCAATATGCACCATGAATGGTAACACCCATGTCTGTCAAACCACTACCATCACTTCTTTTTTTTAATGAGAAGTTCATATAGTATTTGTTTTCATTAGGGGCATTGCATTCCATGATGCATTAATAATATCCCCAACAGAGCCATTGCTAGTGTTTCTCATGTCATATACGTCGACAACTTCCAAAAGTTGTAAAACTGCCCTGTGCCTGGAACTCCTTGGTTTATCACAATTCCTTTTCACAGCGTGTTGATTGTTGTTCAATGGTATGGATGGTACCATTTTTGGTGTATTGCAATCACTAATTAGGGACAGATAATGGTTGCATTATTGTCATCGTTGTCCAATTTTGTTTGTGTCAATGTGCTGCTGAAGCAAAAGTTGGAAAAATGGACTTTCTGTAGATTTCTACGTATATGTACTGGGATTGTTTGTCTGTCATAAATCGTCAATCGTCTGTTTTGGTACCATTTTTGGAAATGTACCAGTTCAACAGTTTCGTCACAGTACCTGTAGGGTTTTTTCTGGACACTGTGACTACCTTAAGGTCATATTATTATTACCCGCACACTCACTCCCTTGCGTGCCCCCCCCCCCGAATTTTCACTTTTTTTGTTCTCCACACAAATTTCTAGATTTTTTATTTTTAACAAATTCTCGTTTTTCCTCCCAAACCCTTCAGAAGGCGCATCAAATGTTGCCTTCTGTGTTGAAAACAGATTAGGAACGTTCTCTGTTCAGCATCAGATTTTATTTTTTATTGAGAATAGGTATTGCCAATATTTCACAACTCTCAAAACAACTATTCAGTACCAGGTACACTAAGAATAGACAAATCAAACAAGAAACACACACGATAAACACTTAATCGGCTTCATACTTGTTGGGTTGAAATTCGACAATTATATTGTTTCAAACTAAATATTGTTTCATCGTGAGACAAGTTAAAATTCATGTAGAGGATATTACCCCATGTTCGGACTTTACCTGGTAGTACGGCCTTACCTTACGTGAATATACTTAATACTCATTGACTTGAAATTCGACTAATATGTTCTAAACTAAATATTGTAGTTTCGTCGTGAGACAAGTAAAAATTCATGAATAGGATATTATCCGATGTGCGGACCATACCGCCTTAAGTGAATATTCATGAAGTCACTATATAATATTATGATAATTATTTTTATAACCCCTAATATTTGAGTTTGAAAAAATCGGCTTCAACGGAAAATATATGGAGTAAAAAGGAATGGAAATCCACTCGATTTTGTTGGTATTGCCCTTTCTGCGGTCAATACGGCCTTAGTCTCTTTTAAAAGAAATGCATTTTTCTGTGAATTATTTCTGCGTAGGTTCGCTTTCATCTGTCATTGATAAAGCTCAGAAACATTTTTCACTGAAAAGGGAGCTTTGAGATCTGTCATTGATAAAGCTCAGAAACAAATTTTACTAAAAAAGCAGTCCAACTCAGAAATCTTGAAAATTACTCCGTTTTTCGATTCATATTAATTAAACCGATTTTTTTTGAACCGGGGCGTATGCTACATGTATCGTGTCTCTTGTTAGAAATCTCGAAGATAATAGGGTGTCCGGGCATCAAATCGCCACTCAAATGCGCGCCCACTGACATCCCAGTTTTTGAAAAGGCCCGGAAGAAAC
>WKLE02000249.1:8348-23569 GCA_014885115.2 Asterionellopsis glacialis
GTAGGTAGGACCTCTATTCTATGACTAGACTTGGTCCTACAGTACTTTTTGTAGTGCCTTATATTTCTCTCTGCCATGTTCCATATGTCTGTGTCTCGGTATCAAGCAGTCTGGCACAACAAGAACGAGACTCATCACACACCCTCCTTTTCATTCTCTCTCTGTAACCGCAAGAGGAACCTATTGTTGATTGTGCAAGCAGTTGTAACCGACAAGAATTTTCTCTCGAAAGCTGCACAACCCTTTAGGGAAAGAAAGACAAGTACTTGAAGCTTTTCTAATTATTGAAAACGGTTTTCTTGTTCTCTCTCTTGTGGGAATTGATTTTATTTTACTCTTGTCAAGACTTATTCCCCCTCCCCCCCTGTGATTGAAGCGAACTTATCGAACACGGATAAACTTGGGTACTTATTTTGCTACAGTGAGTGAGTATCAGAGTCAACTAATTGGAGTATATCATAACTTCGAAAGAGGAAGTAATTTTTTTCAATAGAATTACCCATCAATAATAATATGGACGATGATGAGGCACTTGCACGGGCTTTGCAAGATTTGGAGTACCGCAACCAAGCTGCACGAGTGAATAATAATAATAATAATTCCGCGTCTGCTTCTACTCCAAACTCTGTTGCTGGAATATCAGCAAGGCGAGTTGAACGAAATGCACATCANAGCAACAACAACAACAACAACAACACCTGGACGAGAACCACCCGCATCATCATCATCATCATCTCGAAGGTCGAAAAATACTACAAGAAGTGTTAGCAGTAGAAGAAGTAATCCGCCCCAGGATCCTCCTGCAACTATCGCTTCATCCACCGCTAGATCAAAAAATTCCGTTGGTAGCAGAAAAAGTAACAGCACGAACAAGAGCAGCAGTAAGAAAAAGGCAACATCATCATCCACTTCACGGCCATCATCATCAGCTACTGAACAAAAGACAATGGCGAATGCTAATGCTAATGCTAATACTCACACTGTATCTCCTTCTCGTACTAGGCGGCAACAACCGCAACAGCAACAGCCTCAACAGGATGGTCTATTTGCTACATCATTAGATAATCTTTTCCCTTCTTCGCAAACAACCCAGTCACAACAGCAACAAACACCGACACGATCGAAAAGTAAAACAGCACAGAAAAGTAAGAGTAGCCGCAATTCACAAGTACCTACAGCTCCACTTGAACCGTCTCCAGGACGCAATCAACGCAGCAGTTCAAGAACACCTAGCAAGAAAATGAGCAGCAACAGTAGTAAGAGTAGTGCCAAAAGGAGTAAGAGCGCTACGAAGCTTGATAGAAATGGCAGCGGTACTACCGCAACTACACTTACAAGTACAAGTGGCAGGTCAACTTCAAGACAACTGCTACAGCCTACTGTAGCAGCGCTTCCACCAAATCCACAACAGCAGCAGCAAGCCCGAAGTTCAAGATCGACTCAAGGAGTTGCAACAACTGGAACTGCTCGTAGTTCTTCACGCTCAAGAGGAGTGCCACAACAACAGGGTGATCGTACTCCGCAGCAACTCGACTCGACTCGTCCTCCACCTACGAATCCTGCTGCAACTCGCAATAGCAACACTACTGCAAACACAACTCCACAACGTGCCACAGTGATCCCCCTGACGTTACCACCCCCACCCGCACCAACTCCACCTGCACCAACCGCCAAAACTATGTCAGATGAGGAATATGCACGTCAATTGTCACAGCAATTCCGCAATGAAAATGGTATTCAACCATCACCACCTGATAGTAAGCACCAAGCATCAACTGTTGTTATTGGAACACCACTTACAATGTCTCATTCTGAAGAAAAAGATATGACAGATGAAGAATATGCACGTAAATTGGCACAAGAGTACCGTTCTGGTATTGGTATCCCACCAAGTCCAACATCCGTGGCATCATTGGAAGATGTTGGAACGATAGATGACGCGGAAGATCTGGAAAAAGCTAGGAGGATTGCACAAGAATTAGAAGATGAAGAACTGGCCATGCGGATGACGCAGGCTGATTTAGATGTTGAAGCTGTTCAACGGATTGCTCGTGCCGAAGCACGTCGTGGGACCAATCAAGGGTATGTTCAAAGCGACGCAGATCTGGCTGCACGTGCACATCAAGCAGCTATTGCAAGTGGTGAAATAGTGTTTGCACAACCTCCGCCACAACCATTGTGGAAACGAATCTTACGCTGCTTCATGCCTATTGGTGTATTTTTTGCTGTTGCATTGGGTTTGTGGTTTGCCTTTGGTGGGTCTGATGGGGCTGGATGGCCAGGACTACCCAGCATTGGTGCTAAAGATCCATTTGACGGTGTGAATCTCAGTGATACAAATCAATGGGAAAATTCGAAAAACAAAAACGGATTACGTCTTGAGGTATTAGATGGTTTAGATCAAGAATGGGAAGGACTTTTTCATATAGCCATGAGTGATTGGGAAAATGGTACGCCCGATGCATTATCATTAATACGAAAAGATATTGGATATGATGCTGCTTGTGATCATCCTAATATGAAAATGAAGGTATGCAATGGTGATTATGATGATACTGGATGGAGAGGGATTAATCGAGTATTGATTAATGACAAAGGATGGATCATATCAAGTGTTGCCCTAGTAAATGATTTCTATTTGAAGAAAGCAGATATAAACCAAAGACGGTATACCATGTAAGTTATGAATTTGTTTTTGATATCTCATGTTTTGGTTCTTTCCACCCCATCTAACTTGCTCAACATAAATCTTGTTTCCTTCCTTCCTTCCTCCCTTTTGAACCATTACTATCAGGTGTCACGAAATTGGACATGGATTTGGATTACCCCACACTGACGAAAATTTCTTCAACAAGGATTTAGGAAATTGCATGGATTACACGAATAGACCTGAAAACAACTTGACTCCTGATGAATCGAATTTCAATCTATTGGCGGAATGGTACGGAGAGGCAGAGACGCAGGAAACGAGAAGAACATTCAAAGGTTATGAAAATGAGGTATCTGCCATGCCTGAAAAAGTGCCAGAAAGTGTTTGGGTTGAATTGAGGGAAGCTGTAAAGGTTTTCGAGAAAGGTAATATTCACGACATGTCCCATGATATTTCTCGTCACACGCCAGGTCGGATTCGGCAATGGGAAGTGATCCACCAATCGTCGGTTGGAGAAGCCCGTCAAATGGAACTCAGTGCTGGTTATACGATTAAGGCGCACTTTCTGTATGCGGAACCATTGGTCTAATTTCGTTATCCTTTCTTTTGTAACTTCAAAGTTGTGCTGTAAAATAATCACGAATCTATTAAACAAGAAATGTACTATGCACAATGGGTTGACTTTTTGAGAGCATTAAAACCGATCTTTAATTATTATTGAGCTGTTGATCTGTTTTGGAAGGAGGCATAAAAATCAAGCATTTCAGGAGTAATCTGCCGTTTGGTTCCCTCAATGGCGCGGAGCAAATGTCGCATGCAAATTTGTGGGCCCGTAGTATTATTTGATTTGATACCATCAGGACTTGGAGACAATTTTGGTACCGGGTGATTCGTCGGAGTACTAGAACTGAACCGAGCAGCGTTGATCTTCTGTTTACGTTTGATTGCTTGCTGTGCCTGTCGTGGACTGCTCAAATAGGTTGGACTAAGACTCAAGTTTTTGAGTTGCAGAAGAGCAGATTCCATGTCCGTAGTATCGATACCAAAATCATTGGTATCTTCTTCTTCAATAGCATACAGCGCAGCCTCACGGCATATGGATATCATCTCTGCTCCTGAAAACCCACCAGTGTACTTTTCATTCGCCAATAATGGAATATCGACATCATCCGAAAAGTTCTTTCCCTTGAGTCCAATCTCTAAAATTTGTTGACGACTCGGAGTATCTGGTAAACCGACGTAAATCATCCGATCAATTCGGCCTGGGCGCATCAGAGCACTATCTAACAGGTCTGGTCTATTCGTAGCTCCAACCACAATTACACGTTGGTTCTTCTTTTTGTCCCCGGAGACCAAGGTACTTCCAGGATTACTAACTCCATCAAGCTCTGTTAAAAGTTGTGACAGCAGTCGTTCACCACCTGAATTTCCTCCAGACGAACCGCGTTTCGTTGCGATAGCATCAATTTCGTCAAAGAAAATAATGCATGGACTTGCCATACGTGCTCGTCGAAATAGTGATGCTAACGCTCGTTCACTTTCCCCTAACCACTTACTAAGAAGTTCAGGTCCTTTCACGGCCAAAAAATTCATATGACCCTCAGTAGCAAGTGCTCGTGCCATGAGAGTTTTAGAACACCCCGGTGGTCCATACAGCAAAACACCTCTCGGAGGTGGGATATGAAGAGCCTCAAATAAATGCGCATGCGTCAAAGGCAGTTCGATAGCTTCCTTCAACATTTGTTTCACAGAATTCATACCTCCTATTGAAGACCAATGAACTTGTGGGATTTCAACTGTGATAGATTTGATCGTAGATGGCTTGGTAGATCGGATAGCTGATTTTACATCATTCATGGTCAATTTGACATCGGGAAGTGCAAGGCCCGAAGGATCATCAATTTGCAGTGCTTCGATCGTTTGAGAGCGTACAATAGCTGTCCGTAAGGCTTCCTTCATTGCTAGCATACAATCTGCCCCATTAAAGCCTTTAGCAAGACGAGCAAGATCCGTCAAGTCTTTATCAGATAGAGAAGGTAGGGTAGCACTCTGACCTACTGTGTGCAATTGAAATTGAAGAATTTGTCCACGAGTGACTTCATCTGGAATCGGTACTTCCACCTCTGTATCTAAACGTCCAGGTCTCCGAAGTGCAGAATCCAATAAGGATGGGTTGGAGGTGATGGCAAGGATAACTACATTTGATCGCTTCTCATTAGATGGACCTCCTCCAACACCGTCTAACAATGCTAGTAGTGTTGCAGAAAGACGATCAACTCCTGCATTGCCTCCTCCTCGCTTGGGACAAATCAAATGTACATCATCTAGAATCAGCAGAGTCCCCTTTTGTTGTTCCCCAGCCCCGGACGATGCCGATTGGAACAATCGCGTCAACATTTTTTCGGCTTCACCCACAATCGCCGTGTGAGATTGCAAGGTCGTGCAGTTGACTGTCTGAACACGAATACCGCCCATATGTTCAAAGTCAATGGCAATTTGTTTGGCTAAAGCTGATTTACCGACACCACTAGGACCATGCAATAGTACACCTCGAGGAGGCTTTAATGAACCCTCTAAAAACAATTCTGGTCGGATCAGCGGTGGTAATAATATTGATTTGATATTTTCTAATGTATCATCCAAACCTGACACGACAACTTGTCTTTCAATAGTTGTGTCTTGTGTTGAACTATCTACATGCGTAGAAGATCGTTGTTGTTGTTGTTCCTCATCGTTGGATTCTATGATTCGTATTTCAGTATTATGAGTTATTTCAAAGATGCATAAACTTTCGTAAATTTTGTTGTTGGCAGTTGCTGTGGTCGTTACAATAGTAGATTTTAATGCATCTAATAGAATATCTGCTCCGTCCATGTCATTCGTTGCGGAACCGTCATCATCATTATCATTCGCGTTCTCTGTAGTATCTTTAAGATTCATAGAAGCAAATGCATCACTGGTCCAAGAAATACCCGTATCACTGGCATTTTTGATTTCGGAAGTAATGCTTTGTATTTCCCATTCTATGGATTGGCCCCGAAAGGATGACCGCAGTATATCCTTCTTACTTACATATCGTCCGACTGAAGAGGCAAGAACAAGTCTTGCCATGATTCGTAACGAGTTTTTCCCCAAATTATGTATTGAAACTATGTTGTTGCTGGTAGGTTTTATTAGAATAGATGCTGCTGATTGACATAACATTTTGGACAGCTGCATTCCAAAGTTGTCAGAAGATTTGCTATAGTTCTTGCTACGGATAGGAACAATCCACGTATGGGAAAAGGATACCTTGGATGGCGTTTGTTGCGGTGTCGACAATGATTTTTGTTGTGATTGTGGTGAAATGAACGCATCACCACCTCCACCTCGAGCAAATGAAAATTTTGATTTTGAAGATGACGAAGACGGTGTTTTATTAGGAGTGCTAGTGATACCAACATCCTTATTGCTCAACGATTGCTGTGGCGATGGCGTTTTGATAGCGTCAGCAGTATTCGTGAGTTGACAATTGTCACTATTGTTCCCTGTTGTCGTTGTTGTTGCTGTTTTGATCCCACACAACCTTTCAGCCAATGCTAACGGAAAGATCCGACAGCTTCCTTGAGATACGCGGATGTTGCTACTGCTATTAGAATTGCCACCACTACTACTTGACTTTTTCGGTGACGGAGTAGATAATAATTTCCCCTTGGTGACGGTGGAAGTAGATATACGTACTGCACACATTGCCACAGATCTTATGGACACCTTGTCTTTATTGTCGCTATTGTTTTCATTTATTGATATGGCTAAGATTGAGTCATCTTGGATGACATCTAATTCGTGTGCATCAAATTCTGATAAAAATATTTTAGGTTGCGGGTCTAACGTCGTTGATTTTGCGGATTGATTCTGTTGCTGCTGAATCAATTTAAGTTTCAATAATTGTTTTGCCTTGTTCTTAGTAGTTCCATCAACCTTCGAATCATGACGATCTGCTTTGGTCTTGGATAAAGGAGATGTAATGGATGAAGTAGAGTGATTATTGCTTTTTTTCTTTCGACCCATTTTTTCTACCAAAAGTTATATCGATGACTCTTTCTATTTTTTCGACGCAAGAAAAGCTTTTCTGTATTTTAAAAAAGTTCAGGTTGTGATCAATTAGGCATGCAGTGTAAAGGTGACGCTGAAAGTTGCAACAAGGTCATCAAGTGTCCCTCTATCATTGTCCATCACGTCGCTCGTTGATCTAAAATCGATCAACGATTGGACTTTTCTTCCGGATTTTTCTGATGGGCACTGGAGGGAAGTGAAGTCTGTCAGTCATCAGGACGGAGGAGTAAAAAAATTTCAACCGGACCGCCCGCCCAACACAAATAGGACCTATTAAAAATATTCTTCGCGGAGAGCGATTTTTGAGCGCAGGACCGTATGTGTTAAAAATTTCAAATGTCACCGCCGCCGCCACGAACGAAATCCCATGGAATTCTCCCTCATGAGATGGTTTTGAAACGAAATAGATTTGTTACTCATCATCATTCCTACTCTCACAGCGTCTCGACCATAACAAATAATGTCTCATTGGATGACATCCGGTGCTTCACGCCTAAAGGCGAAGCAGAACCGAACATTTGCAGCTAGAGCACAACAACGCGCCGATATTTGCAGTGCTGCCGATCGCACGAAGAATACGCGCACCGCAGGTTCCATCGCTTCGGTTCCCGGCAACAAAGCAACAGGTGGTATACCATCTTCTTTTGCTACATGTTACGCACGACCCAAAGGTCGAAGAAAGCGTATTGCAGGTAAGACAGAACAAAATTGAGTTGTTGTTGTTTTTGCTTGAGCGATACTCCGCCATCGTGGCCATAGCTGCGCGCCATGTACGGCCTAGCAGATGTCGGAGGGAGTTCTCAACGCTCGGACTGTCCGATCTTGGTCCTATCGTGTCGTGTCTGATCCGGACCGTTGTATATGTGTGTCTTAGTAATAATTTGATATGACACACATAAAATCAGCCGTTGGAGGTATGACGAGTATGTGAAATCTACTACGAGAACTACGTAGGACCTACTTTGCAAGGAACTTGGGAATGGCGCCAGAAAATTTCTTACGAGACTATGTACCATGTAGTTTCCATAGACCCTTTCCTACAAGTCTGTTGGATACTGTATCATGAAACCGTCGGGCGGAACTTTTAATTAAGTGCAATCGTGGTAGACGTTTGGATCTCACGACTTCCGATCCCTTACCGTTAAATTTTTCCCTATTCATACGAAACAACTCGCTAAACCTGTTAACTATTTTGTGATCATTCCCACGACTTTTTGGGGAACGTTTACCGTTTTTGTTCCAATACCGGACTCGTTGCCACCAAAACGCACTCCTGGATGAATATTTTATCGCGTTTCATTCCTAACAAAATTCCAACTTCGTTCCTTGCATTTCTCTGCGAATTCTAATCCCCGTTTCGTACTTTTGAATGCCTTTTTTAGTTGGTGCTCCGGTGACTTCTTCCTCGACCTCATTGCCGAATGATTGTGCAGCCACAACAACATCGATCAACAACATAGGACAAAGAAAGAGAACGTTCAGAGAACTGTACGGTGGGAATTCTTCAGAAGCAACAACACCATCATCTTCATCAAACGCAATGCCTCATTTTGGTCCTACATTACCACCGCTTCGAAAGGTGCGCGAATCGTGGGAACAACATTATCCGCATCAAAAGTACAATGGCAATGCTCAATACTCTCATCAAAACAGCCAGCAAGAAGTAGGGCATGATGGATACAGCCATTACCAAGGGCAACGACAGGGACTGAACGACAATTGCGGTTCCCATTACAGAGGTCAACAATTTGGATATGGGCCCTGTACCAATTCCAACAGTTTCAGTAGCCACAGCAGTGACAATTCGACACAATACGCAGAGTATCCAAGTTATGGTAGTCGTGGTGAGAGTCCCGGGGGACGCTATCAAGAACAATATCAACAAAACGAAAGAGCGTTTGATGGCACAACTTGTACTTCACCTCAGCTCTATTCAAGCATTCATAACAATCATAATATCCAACAACATCAAAACCGGGAAAGCTACCCTCACCACAGCACGAATACTACCACGTTACCTTCACGGGGAAGTTTTCCTCCACCACCATCACAATATTATTCGCATCCCCCACCACAACACGAACACCAACATCACCATTATCAAAACCAATATGGCAACAACGGATTGCACTTTACGCATAGAAACGACTATTCGTCCCATTTTCAGTCATCAAGAGGGGAGCACAAAGATACTTCAGATTTCAACTCATCATTTGGCTCTCACACTTCACCAACTCTTGGTTCTTCGATGGGACATCCACAACCGTTCCACCAGCATGGGCATCCACAGACTGGTCTTCGACTCCCTCCACGGTATCAACACTACCAGCATCAACAATCCCAGAGGTCGTCACCAAGAAGTGATATATGCACACCTGCATCTACCACAGCTCCTCCCCGTAGCGGTCTAAAATTGCCTTGTAAAACGCAGACAAATTCGTATGGCATATCCTCGTCATCTTCGAAACCTCCATTGTCACCATCGTTACAAAAGGAGAAAGTGAATATGAAGAGGTCAGTTCCACCGGTGGAAGGTAACGGCCTTCAACTTCCGAAAAGAGAACATCTCGAAGGTATGTCACCCCCTACACATTTACGTGATGACCACAATAGAGGTATAGTCATCATCTCGAGTGGCAATAATGGTTGTGATGGTAGTGTACATACATCAAAATCATATAGCGCATCACCAACGAGGAGTATTTTTCGTATGCGCAGCAATGAAGAAAACAGCAAGAGCAAGCAAGTGCGAGGAAACAAAAGAACTCCGTCTCATCCACCATCAAAATCAGATGCTCGAATGGAAGAGCATCCTGCGACTTCCTCATCTAGTGATGGCCATTTTGACATTGCTCATGTTGCAAAGACATTTCAAAATAATCGGAACAATGCAGCAAGCAAGAACAATCGTGGGGGTGCTCAATTCCATTACCAGAGTCGGGGATCATCTGGGAGGGAAGACTATAAAGGTCCAGAATCATCGTCTCCAAGTTCACCTAACTTCCAACCAAAAGCACCTCAGCAAGAGCTACAAAGCAAAGTACGTGGTGAGGCTTTCCGAAAGCAAATTGGTACTCCTTCTCCACAAGACTCATCTTTGGCTGAAAGTGCAGAACGCACGTCTATCAGATTTTTCAAAAAAGGTGTCGAAGTTGGCCAAAACGGAGTCCCCTTGTCTATTTCCATCGGAAGGAATCATTCAGAGGTAGCAGACAATGAAATTTACGACGAGTTTGAACCTCCTTCATCGGACGGCCCAGAGAATGAATTAGATTCCTCGCGTGGTCCCTTAAGAAAATTAAACAAAAATAACATTGCAATGTCAGCAGAAAAAAGTACCAAAAAGGTCGAAAAAGAGAAAGGTCTCTTGCGTAAAAAAAAGAGGCATTCTGGCAAAAAAGCCATTCTAGATAAATACTCTGCTGAAGCCGAAGAAGATGATCTACCTCATCTACAAAGTGAAGAAAACTTATTCCGGCTCGAAGAGTCCAAAAAAGTGACAAGTGATTTTGGAATTAAGCCACAAGTTGATCTTGATTTTAGGCGTGAAATTCAATCACCTTTAGAAGAACAAGTGAGCAATGCTTCATCTACCGAACTAAACGAAAAATCAGGAAGTCTCGATGAGGTCGATACGGATGTTCGTCAAACGAAAAAACTGAAGCTTGACTTGCATTATTCAAAGAAACAAAAAATCATCAACCGAGCCAACGCAAAGTCGCAGCAACCGAGTGAAAGTGTTGCTACGCCTGCTGAGTCTGGAATTCTGTCAAGTAAATCCAGTGTTGGACATGGAGATTTAATGCGGGATATTTTCGGATCCACCAAGACTATAAACGACATTGGAAAGGAAGAGCTTTTTGGAAATCCAGAAGAGTCTAATAATCAAACAGTAAATGCTGCAAATGTTTTGGTACAAATGGCTTTCGGAAGCAAAACACATTCTATTAGAGATATAGATTAAACTTCAAATATATAATGTTACAGGGTTGCTATATATCGCTTTTATTTTATAGTTCTGCCATACCTGTTTGTCTTTCCCAACCAAATTTTGTAATTGGATGAGTGACGCGATACAAGTTTCCATGAATTTCCACCATTCCATCACCACGATGTTCATATTCTGCAACAAGATTTTTTACATGGGGTAATGGTGTAGTCTTGATATATTCCATGGGTTTTGGATTTGGCAAAACTGATCGCAACAATTGTGTCACGTGTCTACCAATACCCAAGCTTCCAGTAAGACCAGTTGAGCGGATACCAGCAGCCACCACCCAATGCTTCTCAGGGTAAAGCATAATTTGATAATCTCTATGGTCTGTTCCAGGTCGTATACCAACATATTCTCCAATGTAGCTACTTTCCGGATGTAACTTTGGGATCAGTCTCTTAACGTGCTCTGTAAGAGTTATAGCTACCTTTGGATCTGCTGTCCGGTCCGTTCTGGATTCTTGATCTAATGCTGTTGGACCGACGACAATTTGATCATATAACGTAGAGAAGACGAATATACCCTTAGTCCGTTGGGTTGGTACAGGTTGGATAGGATGCGTAATTTTGGTTTGCGAATTAGAAGAGAATATACGGTATTGACCACGTCGTGGTCTTGCCTCCCAATGAGGTTTAGGACATTCATCTGTCGCACCCTGTAACAAATCTGCTTGAATACCAGCTGCATTCACAATTGTTCGTGCTTGAATCATATCAGGTAGATCTGCACTCGACGTTGATTCCAAACCATCACTACTACTTTGGTGATCCCGTTGTCGAAAGGCTGTCCATATTTTGGTTGTTTCGTCAAAGGATGATTTTTCTGTATCAAAACAAAAGTTGGTGTAAATGGTTCCTCCATTCTCACGAGCATGGACTGCCAAGGCTATTGAATATAGCCATGGATCAACAACGATTTCCCCAGGTATATGCACAGCCCCTTCTGAATCATTGCAAAGATTCGATTCAAGTTTTTTCAATTGTGCTGGAGTCATCATTCTCGCATGGGTATCACCTGCATCCCATGATTCTGACAATACTCGAACAAGAGGAGGAGTGGTACCCAAATGCCCTACATCAGCACTGCCTTGATGATTCAACCCTTCACTTGGTGATGCTATTCCATCCCAAGGCCATTGGCATACCAATGAACCACAATCTCTATTAGGAATGTTATGTTCACGACAAAACATTCGAATTTGAGATATTGAATCACGAATCAAGGCTCGTTCTAACGTCCCTGGGGATGCATCTACACCAGTACAGGCTATGCCACTATTGGATCCACTAGCGTTGGATAAGAGGTCCGGATTGGCTTCTACAAGAGCACACGACCACCCCAATAATGTACAAGCACGAAGAATTGCACAACCCACAACGCCACCACCAACAATCAAAACATCGTACAATTGAATAGGATTACTGGCGCAATCTGCAGGAGACATTTTTTTACCGGTGGACTGTAGTGTTATATCGATGGTTCCTTCTATGTCTCTTTATCCTTTGGGAGCGTTCAATTTTATTGATCTCGAGAAAAAGACGGTGGGCGATTGAGATTCACTGTGTTGATCATTGGATGCTCATCCGCGTAAGTGTTGTTTGGTTGTTGGGATGAAGTTTCTCGTTTGTTCGAGACTTGTGACGTACATCTAAAAATTCTAACCCTTATGAGTGAACAAATCAAGACCTACACGTACCTGGTATTTACTTGTAGACTATCCACGACTGCAACACTCCTTGGAATTACGTAGATTTCGTATCTTTGAGTGCAAACTTGCATAGGGCTCGTATAAAAAAAACCGAAAACCCTCATCAATTCTTCTGAAAACTGGGGGAAAATCAGTTGCAAAATCAGTGTTCACATTTTTTATTTTGTACTTGGTGGTTTTCGAGATTTTTTCTAATTTAAGAAGTTCCTTTTTTCACTTTATCGATTTCTAACTGTTTTACAATTGTACGAGTGAAGATGAAAGTCGCAAGAGGAAAGAGATCGATCGGTTTCTTATATTAATAAAGCTGCCAGACTGACAATCGATGACTTATGTTAATCCGATGAAAATGTTTACAGTCTAGATGCAATGCGCTGTGTGGGGATTGCTCACCGGGATGTGAAACCAGCAAATATTTTAACAATACAGATGAAACATCATCCAAGGTCGCTGATTTTGGTATGTCGACTTTTGCCGGATTTGATGGCCTGGTACATGGCAGATGTGACACTCCTGGATATGTTGCACCAGAGATCTTCAACGCGGGAATACACGGCGGATACGGCAACAAGGTAGACATTTTCTCCTCTGCTGGTGTCACCCTTTCTGTAATGCTTTGTAGTTAGGAACCATTTTATGGAGAATCGGGTCGTGAATTAATAGCAGCTAATAAGGCGGCACAAGTTAACTTTCCTGAGGATGACTGGACTCGTATCTCGGCGGATGCCCTTGACTTGGTAAATTTGATGCTACAGGCAGACTCAGAAAGACGAATTAGTCCATCCCAAGCCTTGATTCACCCATGGATGCTAAACAATGCTCCAAGCGCACCTTGGACCGATGTAAACATTGGGTCTATGGCTTTGAAGTCCGCTGATGTTCCTAAACTTGCTGCGTGGACAATTAGTTGAGATTGCTTTATCAGACGAACCCAATAAATAGATTTAGCTCATAGGTTGTATAAAAGTACAGTATTCTTACTTATTATTGACTTCTACCTTTGCATCCAAGTGGATGTTTCAGGCCACCTCCATCTCCATCGCTGTGCGAACTTGCAATCTTGAAAAGAGGTTTCAGAAATATCCCACTGCACTTCTACTAAACCACAATTTGGAAATTCATGCTTCCTAAAATGAGTAGCATCCCAACCCATTGCAGTGCCCAGCAGTGCTTGTCCAAGTGACCCATGAGCTACCAACAAGGAAGAATGGTTCTCTGCATGAGTTTCCATTTCCTTGATATCTTTCCAGACCTCATCCGCTCTATCCCACAGTTCAAGCAATGGATACCGATCTTGCTCGTCGTCGTTACCATAACCACACTTAACCACAAAATTATGCGGATCGCCCTCTTTCCAAGCTTGCCAAGCATCTGGAAATTTAGATTGCAGCTCCTTCTTGTCGCGTCCCTCCCATACATAGAGGTCGATCTCTCGCAAATTGTTCAACACAACCTCACTCTTAGGTAGGATCAGAGTTTCTCCTTTGGCATTATCTCGAAGTATCGACAAAGTTTCTTGAGACCGAGTTAAAGGTGAAACAAATATTGATTTAATCTCCGTTGTCAGCTGATCTCCATGTTTATTATTAGTATTTGAGTCCATCAACAGAAAGACATTTCTTGCGACAGTAGCTGCTTGTTCTTTACCACGAGGAGTCAAACGAGAAAAATCGGACGATCCTTGAATCAAACCACCTGCATTTGCATCCGTCTCTCCGTGTCTTAGAAGGAAAACGCTTTGAGTCGAAAAGGATGATGCTCGTGGTAGTAGGTTTGACGCATAACTAGCAATGGTTACATGGAAGAAGAGAGTCTTTCGGTCAATGCGTACTCGTACCATCGCCAAATTTTGGGTTGAACCAGATTTCTCTGCCAGCGATTTTTTTTCTTCTTCTGATGGGCATGAACTTTTTTCTTTCTCCAAAGAAGTGCACCAAAAATCGGTATTCGTACAGATTCTTACGAAGTCTACGCAACTTTGAAAGATTATTTTTTGACTTTTTTTGTATCCTGGATCTTTGAAAAAATTTGTTGCTCTTTGATTGTAGACTTGATTTGACATTGTCACAAATGCACCACAAAGAATCGAAATGCCACGTCCACGTCGAAGTCGTTCTTCTGCTCCAGCTTTTCCTAACCTTTCATCAAATATTCAAATTGGTTTAAAACGTTTGGTTTCTGATAATGCTTCTATTCTAGCTCAAATGCTTGACACTTCATATAATAATAATGACGATGGTGTTTTAGAATTATGTGAAAAATGTGCATTGGTAATGAAACAACAACAATTATCTCCAGCATTATTTTTAGCAAGATTCTTTGATGTTACCATGCTTGTCAATCATATCACCTTATTGGGAAAGTCGACAAAAGGATCTGCACCAGTTCTTTCGGAACGTATTGCGAATGAATGGACGAAAGGGA
Organism: Asterionellopsis glacialis; assembly: GCA_014885115.2. Classification (NCBI taxonomy): domain Eukaryota; phylum Bacillariophyta; class Plagiogrammaphyceae; order Rhaphoneidales; family Asterionellopsidaceae; genus Asterionellopsis; species Asterionellopsis glacialis. The sequence continues at coordinate 23,220 of WKLE02000249.1, forward strand.
ATCTACCAAAAGACAAACCAAAAAAGATACTTAAAAAGGAAGGGGGAGTGCCTACAAATGAAGACAAGAAAAAGCGTGCTACTTCTAAGAAAGATGAGAGCCTTGTTCCAAAGAAGAAAAAACAAAAAGTAAAAGAGAAGAATGAAGAGTCACTCAGCATTCCAACTCGAGAAGAAAGTGATGAGATTCAAACCAAGCAGCAGAAGAAAAAGTCTCAATAAATCAAGTCAAAGTGAAGTTTCTTGGTCACATAATTATATTAGACTTGTTAATAGCTTCCAAAGTTTTCCGCACACTGCATAATAATACAAAGGAACGACCCGACAAAAGTCGCAACTCATGATTTCTTT
>WKLE02000250.1:0-19010 GCA_014885115.2 Asterionellopsis glacialis
TCTCCTGGGTATTGTATTTCCTGACAAGAAGCACTTTCTGTGGCCATTTCACAAGGATTTAAAATTAATTCTTAGCCTCCACACATTGATTACAATCTCAGAAAAAATTTAGGGCTAAAATTTTTTTTTTATTTCCCTGGATTTTTGAGCTGTACACTAATTACTTTCATTAGATAATACCAGGTACAGTTGTGTGATCATCAATAATATCATATCACCCATACTGCCCTTTTGACACCATCGTATTTTTGCAAATTTATAAAAAAGCAACCTGTTTTTCCCCTCTAGAGTAGGACCTACTAGCTTACCTTCATCAGTTTCCATCAATGGAGGCAGAAGCTGCCAAGTAGGATTCCCAGACAATATCACCTTGGTCATACTGTGATGATGCTAGGGCAGCCCAACCAAGGCATTCACCAATAGGCTTTTTAAAGGGAGGGTGGATGTCACATCCAAATCCATGGTCCACAGCAGTTACCATGACAATGTTGTTACCCTTACCATATTGCTCTGCTATTTTTTGTTGGGTCTTACTCAGGGCCACCAGAAGTCTTAATCCTTCCTCTTTGTTACTATTAAAGATCATTTTGCACCAAGTAGAGAGCTGTACAATAGCAAAGAAAGCTTCAGCATTATCAAATTCAGCACGCCATTCTTGAATCTTAGCAGGAAGCATACAGCCATACTGAAATGCTGCCTCAACCGGTTTCATTCCATCATTCAATGCATTGGTTTCTCCTTGGTACCAAAGAAAGCCCAAAAGTGTCATTGGGCCAATAGTAAATGGATGAATCATAGAATTGTAAAGACCAGCTTGTGAGATGGAATCTGATCACATTGATCAAAACTACTTAGAGAACACCATTGCTCAATATTAGTACCTGTCAGGGCACTTTCAATGAGACAAAGAGGCACAGCATTGTCTAACCGGCTGTGTCATGATCTCTCCAAAAAGCTGAAATTCTGAAATTATGTAGTCTCTAACACAGGCCTTTTTTGTTTTTGGGGTCAATCGGAACCCGGCTGTACACACCCCTGTGTCATAATCAAAACCAAAAACCTGAAATTCTGAAAACCTGTAACAAATGGTCCACGCCAAAAAAAAGTTTTTGTCATTGTTGTTCCAGTCTGTTCCCCTTTTCAGTGACAAAGAACCAGGTAAGACAGCAATCAACAAACTGACAATGATGAAAGCCATGTTACCAGCTGACATGACATGTTGTTGATTGTTGTTGTTGGCTCCAGCAACAATAAATAAAAGAGGGGAAAGAACAAGCACAAAGATCTGGGAAAACAACAACGCGCAAGTGAATGCCATGCTTGTTCATGGTATTTTTTGTCGAGCGATTCTATTCATCGATCGTGTGGGTCGGTCGTCAATTGAAGTTCTCAACAATCAAATATTGAATGTTGTTATGGTTGATTGATGAGTGTGATGTGGTGCTTGTGGTGCTGGATGCATTTGCACGTCACCACCAGTCTTGTGAAGGTACGAGTGCCATGAGTTTGGCGCGTTGCAAAATTTTTGTGCTGGAGTTTGGCGTTGAACCAACACATGATGTGTGTTGGAGGGAATGTTCTGCAGCATGACAAATAGAGCAATTTGATTGGGTAAACAAGCAAAAAACTCCCAACAGGTTATCAGATACAACTTTTTTTCATGGCCAGAGGGGGGTCGGGGTAGTGGGTTTGGCCATGAAAAAAAGTCATATCTGATAACCTGTCGGAAGTTTGATCATGGCCAAAGGCTAAAAAAGGCCTGTTGGGGTATCACCCTTTATTCCATCCTGTTATTTGCATACTTTTCAGCTTTTTTTTTAGATCATGACACAGCGCTTAAACCATCGGCAACAGTGCAACCAAAATGCCAGCAAACTGCAGAGAAAGGTGAGAATTGACTTTTACCAGGCCCTTCAATTGTCTCTGAGCTTGAAATAGACCATGGTAGTTCAGGGCTTATGTCTTTGAGGGGTTCTGGGGCAGATTCAGATCTTCCAACAGAAAAGATTCTGATATGTGGATACTCATTGGCTTTTACTATGTCCTCCAAAGCATCTGCTGTCATTCCAATTCCAAATTGCATGTTGCTTTGGCCTGAACAGAAGTAGACATTGCCAAACAAAATGTTCTCAAGAACAACTGTCTCATCTGCTCCAGACAATTCTACAACAATTGTAGCAGGATCCAATGATGCAGGAATACTAGGAAGTAATTGATGCCAGAGTCCGTCTCTGTCAGACTGAACAGTATGTTGAAGTGTTTTGCCCTCAGGGGTAATAAGCAAAGTTCTCACATCAGTACCAGGTTCCTCAGTGAAACCCCAGATCATGGGGCGTTGATCATGTTGTAAGACCATGTTCGAACCAAACACCTAGCTAACAAATTGTCCATTTGCAAAATTCAGATTTGATGCTAAATTGATACACAATAGAAGCAGTCCTAACTCCCATATGCTGGCAACAAAGCCCCCAACACCATTCTGCAACATCATCATGATTCTTTTGAAAGCAGGAAGACCAGGTGTTCTCAAACTAATGTTTTTGCTAGTGTTTTCTTTACTAAAATTATAAGCCTAAATATAAGATTACTCCATGTTCTTGTTCTCTTTAAGGTAGTCAGTAGGTATTTTATTGGGGAGGCAATGAGACAGCAAAGTGCTGTGCTGGTTCCTTCCTGCTGGTACCAAATATCTAGTATCAATGATCTGCAATGTGTTTTTGCTAAAAGACTGAAATGATAGTGATATATAAAAATTCCATATGGCGTAATCCTATTATTAAAAGGTCACATTTTGTCTTTATGTTGTAAACAACTCAGTGATGATCTTCGGCTATGGCCTGTAAGTTGATGGAGGCTTCTGACTGCTCATTAAAGTATGATTAAATTAAGTTGTTGATTGTTGAACATACACCAAATCTTTGGAAATGATCTTGGAAGTGGTAACGGAGTCATGTTACCCACGTGTGTTGTCAACAGGATCCATGAGGTTTATAGTGTTGCAGAAGATGAGGAAAAATGTGCTTTTTTCCCAGGCAAGAAAAAAAGGAATGGTACTGAGAAGGGGAAGAACTATACTTAGAGGGTTGGAGTCGGAGAAGGAGAGAAGGCATGTCAAGTTACTTATAGTGAAAAAAATAGTGAACTTTGTTACTATATATTATATACAAATGTTGTGACAAGTGTTCTGAAAAGAAACGGAATCTTCTCCTATGACTCCAGTGATATAGAGAGTTTGGACCAAAGGTGAAAAAGAACGTCAAAGTTCCATCTTGAACCCAAACACATATAAAAATTAATTTTTTTGTGATTTTAGTCCAGTAGTATGGAACAAAATCCTGTAGAAATAGTGTAGAAATTACTTATGTGGCTGTAAGCCGATCTACCACCTGAACTTGCTATCATACCTGTACCAGCAGCAGGTACTGTACTTACAAGAAAACAAAATCTACCTGGTACCCTAGTACCTGCTGTACCATATACCTGGTACAAACTAGTTGATTAAAACATGAGGTACATAAAATACCTATTTTCTTCAGAAGTGATACTCCTTTCTTTTATTAGTCCTGGAGTCCTAGTAGTGGTAAAATACCAGTAGTCATACCTTTCGGGTGAAATGAGATTCCACCTGCAAGGAGTTCTGTATAATTTTTGTATGTAAAAATGCTGTAGGATTCAGTATAAACTGGCATTTCTGATATTTCAGAACATGGCATCAAGTCAAGTCAAATCAGATTATCTTGGAAGGAGCCTTCTTTTCTTCTGGGGCTGCTTTCATGGATTGTGTACCACATTACACAGAAGCAATTTCTCTTGTGTTTTGATTGATGGACAATGGTCAAAACCCAACGGTCATTGCAGGGTGGGGATGGGTCCCCCATTGATCCCAAGAAACATAAGGTAGATTGGTCTCTAATGAGTTTATATTCCAAAGCAATCAATGAGGTATGTATAAATGCACGAATTTTTTTTTGAAGTACTCACCACCGGCCTTTTTAAGTCATCAAAGCAGCATCTTTGGTTTCATATTTTGCCACTTACTTCATTTTTTGATGCAAGGGATGACATACAGAAAGCAACTGGGGTTGATTGGCAATATTTACTTCCATTCTTGTGCAGTAGTGGCTTGATAAATGTTAGAGTGACCTCAGATGTTAGAGAGATAAATGTTTGTAGGGTGCAATAGGATGAACTTTGTGCTGGAATTTCAAAATATGTACGTATGCAAATCACGTGCTGTCATCTGAAGTGCCCTGGACAGGGGCAAAGTAAGAACACTACAGCTATGCAATATTTTTTTTGTATTGGAAAACCTTTGTTCCCTTCTTCTTATAAACAGATGGAACATGATAAGAACGGGCAGAAGAGGATGACACCTACAAGAACAAATACAATCCATTCTGAATTAGTGAAAACAATTGCAGTGCAAACTATATACAATCCTATTTATCAGCATGTGATGGGAAAAGATGTAGATAATAGTAAAAGAAAAAAAGGGAGAAGGAGGAGGAACACAAGTGGACAAGAACAACAAGAAGCAGGAGATGACAACACACAAGAAGAAGAACAAGATACTGCAGTGACAGTTGTGGCCAAAAGAATAAAAAATCAGATCAATTTTGGACTGGCATTGGACTTAGTAAGAAGACCAAGGCAAGCCCATTTGGATGGATCCCTGGTTCCAATTAGAGACGACCTTCAAACAGATGAATGTGGTAAACATGAATTGACGTGTAGCAGCATCAAATCTTGCATTCTTCACAGATTTCTTTTCTTGTTGTGGTTGTTGACCACGACCACTGTCATAGCCACCTCCACCTTTTTTTCTTTTTGGCAAACAATAGAGAGGAGGAACTGGTCATTGTTGTTGTTGTTGTTGTTGTTGCTTTTGTTAATTGAAATGCCGGTGCAGATGGTGTAAATGCTGATACGTTGTAAGTAGCAAGTACGGTGAAAGCTGCCAATACTTTTTTCTTTGGAAACATCATCATTCTACTTGTCTGCTTTGTTTATACTCTCTATTATATAAGTATGATGTGATGAAAGAATACACTTTTAAAAAAATAAGAAGCAGCAACAACAAAAACAAATAACTGTGAGTTTGTGTAGAAAAAGAACGAGACCCACCCCAAATCACACACACACACACACACACACACACACACACACACACACACACACACACACACACACAAACTATAGCGGCAGCTACTGCTGATTCTCCTGTACGAAGATCAAGATGTGAAAAATGTCAAGCTCAGACAGTGTACGATGATGCACAAAATTCATTAGGATCAACAACTACAAAAACATCTACAACTGCACCACAATCCCTATCAACGACAGATTCCACTAAAAGCCGTAGTCATCAAAGTGGTCAAAAGGTCAAACGAGTCACAATTACAAGAAACAAACAGAAGAAACAAACAAGGCACGTTACATATCATGATGATATGAAACATGGAATCCATATTATGTCTTTTTTTTTCCCTTCTTCTCACGTTACTTTTTCTTTGATTCCACAACAGTACTGATGAGGAGGAATTGGACAATGACAGCGATGATGATGCCGACAACAAAGAAAAAGTATCCTCCTAAAACAAAAATACTTGATTATCAAAAGTTTGCCATGGGTTCAGCAAAACATGTTACAGTGAGCTTTAATCAAAAATCACAGTAACAAATAGTTCTTGTCTCTCTCCTGCCACCAATTTTTTACTTGATGAAAGCCAATGGAATTGTAGCTTCCTTTGTGATATTCCAAATCACTATTTCTTGCAAACTAACGTAACTCCATCTGCAAAGGGTAGTAGAACATGTTCGACCCTCTCATCTTTGTAGATAACTTTCGAAATATCACCAAGGGCTACTGTGTTAACGTCATTGTACTTGTCCGCGTCTAACACTTTGCCTTTCCACAAAGTATTGTCAATTGCAATGATCCTGTTCTTGCAAAGTAGCTTGAGCAGCAATTCATGGTAGTTCTTGTAGTTTGTCTTATCCATATTGATGAAGGCGAAATCAAAAGTTCCTTCTTGACCGGCATCCAATAAGTTTTGTAGACTTTCAACTGCATTACCAATTTGAAGATCGATCCGATCTGCCACACCAGCCTTGTCCCAAAACGGCTTGCCGATGCTGGTAAATTTGAGACTGATATCGAGAGCTAGGATCTTCCCGTCTGGACCCATGGCTTCGGCCATGACCAAGGTGGAATATCCAGTGAAGACACCAACTTCAATAACTTTTTTAGCACCAATGGCCAGCAAAAGTAATTTGAACATGGCGGCTTCGGCAGGGTCTCCCATCATGACACTTTTTTAGCGCCAATGGCCGGCAAAAGTAATTTGAACATGGTGGCTCCGGTAGGGTCTCCCATCAGTCCACCGAGGGGGTGTTTGGTCATTTTGAGTCAAAGTTCTTGAGCAGTATTCAATTCGTGAAAACCGATATCCAGGACATAGTCATTTACCTCTTTTGAAATGATCCTGGGTTTTTGAAACTTGGCAATGCCGATTGTATCACTCAACGAGGCAAAATTGTTTGTATTGCCAGCCAAGTCTGTAAATGTAGAGCCATTGATGCCATGCTGAGAAACAATTGCCAACAAAAGAATTGAAAGAGATGCTTGGTGGGTCCTCATGATATCGTTGTTGTGATGTAAAGATATTACCAGTACCTTATGTAACTCTTTTTTTTTGCTCAAAAATATTGTGTGATCGAGTGTGCCGCCGACTGAGTACGGTACTGAAAAATACTGAATCAGCAGATGGTATACAGCGGCAGCCCTACATAGGAAGTATTGTAGCGTTTAACTGGAGACCATTACCTGGTACATAGTAAGACTGTACCTGGTATCTCTAGTGATGAATCCCATGCATCAGAAGTATCATACCATGGTGTAGCGTACCAGGTATGGATGGAGACCATTACCAGGTATGGTAAGCCTGTATACATAGTATACCTGGTAGTGACAAAATTCTGCAACAAAAGAGGGTCATTTTGCGGTGTAAACTGGATCATACTTTATTCTGAAGTAAAAAAAATTTAGCTTTCAATTGAGTCATACCTTATTCCAAAGTAAAACAAATTTAGCTTTTCAATTGGATCATACCTTATTCCAAAGTAAAAAAAAAATTAGCCAGGAGTACCATACACAAACAAATCAGCAGAACACTGCTCTTGGGTACTCTACCAAATGAAGAGACAGCAATTACAACTTCATGACAATCAACCTTCCCAGGATCTGTCTCACACGACAGTGTACATTTCCGAGTTACTGTAATCTTACCTGGTATTACTTAGCAATTGCTAAAACCCACTAATAAAACACAAGAAAAATGAAGAAAAAGAATTTCTCTTTATTTTACACACAGAGAGACACACAAATGCACCACTTGCGACAACTGACAATGTCACAACCAAGCACATGCCAGGTGCCACCACCATCCATTTTGTTCTATCACCTGTTAGATGAAGATCGTGAAAGGCATTTTATTTCTGAATGGGACAAGTATGCAGCTGAAGAGGCCCAGAGATGTGACACACTTCCAGCAGGTTTGGAATCACCAAGAAGTGTCATCAACTTCTTCATAGACCTTTTGCCAGACCCTGGTGATGATGAAACAGAAGATGATCTAGAGAACAAAAATGAGAATGCCTCAAATGCCAATATTGTTGAGGATGATGTTGTTGAGGAACCAATTCAATGTCCAATGACTCTACCTACAGTTACACCACAACATGTTGCACCTGATACTGTACCAAGATTTGAAAAACCTCTTAGATGCAGCCAAGAGCAGATAGATCATATTAAAATATATAGAAGGAAGATTGATGCTGGCAATTGTGATGAATTTTACAAGGATTGGACAAATGTGTTCATGAAAAAACTCAGAGCTGGGCCCAACAAGAAAAAATATCAAGAATCTGACTTTTATGTAAAAAAAGCATGGTATGGATACCCCATCTAATAATAGATGGACATGTGCCTTCCTGTCCAACCTGTGGCACAAACAATTTGTGAATGCAGCTAATTACTGGTGGGTCAACTTTCCTCTAATTTGCTTCACAATGTTTGGGCATGCATATCTGGATACTGTAAGATATCCTTGTTCAAAATGCAACAAACAATTTAGGGCAACAAATTTCAAATCAATGGCATTAAATAGGACAGGAGGTGTAAGGGCAAACTTTCAAATATACATGCTGAATAAATGTTCTGTGGATGAGAATTTGTTCTACCACATTATTGAGAATCATGACAAACCTGTACAAAGGCTGCTAAAATATATAAAGGTGTCATTGCAAGCAAATATGTTTTGGATGTAATTGAATTTGTGTTGGCTGTCAAGATGAACCTGACAATCAATCAAAATTCCATTTTGCAACCAAGAATCAATGTGGCAATGACTAATCAACAACAGTAACAGTAACAACCCAATACAACAACAAAAAAGACAGCAGATGCACAGAGAGCATGTTTTAAATAAATTTTGAGATTGTCTGTTGAAAGTAGTGTTGAAGACAATGTCCCTTTTGAAACTATACTAAAACAGAAACATAAGAAGAAAGGGGTCAATATATCTTTTTCATTAGGTCCAAAGAAGCTTCAAATGTTGATGGATTGTGGCATACATTTGGGCAGAGAATTGATAGAAGTTTATGATACAAGACCAAACAAACATTATAAGCTTGTCAAGACACAGCTTGCTGGTAAGAACATGGCAAAGGATACTGTTATTAAAGGTTGGGTAGAGATCATTAAACAGGAAATATCTAAGAGGGAAACAGCTTTGGAGAAAGTAAGAAAGGAACTCAAAGAACATGATGAGTCAGCAGAGCAGGTGTACCCCCTGCACCACCCGTGAATGAAGATGAAGAAGAAGAACATACCACACCACCATCTGCTGTTGACCAGAATAATACTGTACCATCCCAACCAATGACATTGTTAGCCCTGTCCACACTTTCTGGAATGCTTGTACTGGTAGCAAAGAAACACAGCTGGCTATCTTGGATAGCCAATTTCTTGCAAGATTTCCTTACCAGGCACCCAAAAAGCAAGAGAGAGATTCTTCTTGTTTGCTTAGATGCATCCTCTAGTGTCTAAGTGCCCAGTGTCCTCAGCTGAGGACATATATTTAGTATGTTTTTCTGCAGATTTAACGTAGATGGAATGCTGGCTGGCATGTTCATTGGAAGTTGCCATACAGGTTTTGTAGAGATTTTAAATTCATCCAGGGTACATAATATGCACTTTTTTGAATAGAGGAGACAAGAAGACACAGAAATCACTGGCAGATAAATTGACCATTATTTTGCCCTGGTATCTCATCCCATAGATTCTACTGTCCTCAGCTGACGACAGGTGGTTGGCACTTAGACACTAGCCCACAGTAAAGTTTTTTGCTCAATAGTTTTAAAATCACGTATCCTAGGAAATTTTGGAGTAATTTATAGATAAACAATTACTAAGGGGAATTGTTGGAACTGATACTATTCTTATTTGTATATGTACGAATTCCTATAGTCATCATTTTCATGCAGAAATATATGAAATAATGTTTTTCCTTCATGACAAAGTTACATCTTTTCATTTGGAATTCAAAATACACTATATACTGGTAAGTAGGACCTAGACTCTACTGTACTACAGTATAACGTCTTGTATTTATGCATTAAACAAGAGGTGCGTATTTAATTCTCTTGATAGCGGTCTCGCCCAATCTCTTGATCTTGTCCTCTTCATACTCGGAATAGTTACCCTCAAAGTAGTGCCACTTTGAATCTCCTTCGCATGCTAGGATATGGGTTGCAATACGATCCAAGAAGTATCTGTCGTGACTAACTACAACCGCACATCCTGCAAAATTCAATAGACCCTCTTCTAAGGAACGAAGAGTCTCAACGTCGAGGTCATTTGTAGGCTCGTCAAGAATGATCATATTTGCACCACTCTTCAAAAGTTTTGCTAGTTGAACTCTGTTTCTTTCTCCTCCAGAAAGATTTCCAACCTTTGCTTGTTGCGATGCGGATTTGAATCCGAACCAAGAGCAGTAAGCTCTGCTATTGACAACCTGTGCTCCTAGCTCTAGCTCTTCAAGGTTTCCACTAATCTCTTCGTACACGGTATTACTTGGATTCAATTCTTCCATTCTCTCCTGTCCCACACCAATCATTTTCACAGTCTCTCCAACCTTGATTTCTCCACTATCAGGTGTATCCTTACCCATCATCATTTTAATCAAAGTGGATTTTCCTGCACCGTTCGGTCCCACAACTCCTACAATACCCGCTTGGGGCAATGAAAATTCAAGTCCATCAATCAAAAGACGTTCATCGAAGCTCTTTTTCAAATTATTCACATCCACAACGACCTCTCCAAGACGTGGACCTGGAGGAATGTAAATCTGTCCGCCATTTCTCAATTCCTTTGGAGCTGCAGCTGCCAACAATTCATCATACCTCTTAAGACGAGCCTTGCTCTTATTTCCCTTTGCCTTTGGATTGGATCTTACCCATTCAAGTTCAGCCTTGACTGCCTTTGCAGCTGCACTTTCCTGTTTCTTCTCAGCCTCTAGACGGTTGTTCTTAGCCTCAAGCCATCCCGAGTAGTTTCCTTCGAATGGAATTCCTTCACCACGATCCAATTCTAATATCCATCCAGCAGCACGGTCCAAGAAGTATCGGTCGTGTGTAATACATACAACAGTTCCCTTGAATTGTTCCAAGAATTGTTCCAGCCAAGAAATACTTTCCGCATCACTGTGTTACAAAATAAGTGAATAAGTGAGTGAGTGAGTGAATGAGAAGGCATTACAATTCATGAATATAGGTAATACATATATATATATATTGCAATACAACAACAATCATAATGTACGTACAGATGATTTGTAGGTTCGTCCAAAAGAAGCATATCATGAGATCCCAAAAGCAATCTACATAGGGAAACACGTCTCTTTTCTCCACCAGACAATACTGCAGTCTTTGCATCACCAGGAGGAACACGTAAGGAGTCCATGGCACGTTCTACAACACGATCCAATTCCCACAAATTTCCTGCTTCAATTTGATCATTCAACTTTTCCAAGTCTTCCATGGTCTGTGTCATTTCCTCATCTGTAATATCAGGATCTGCAAGTTTCATAGACATGGTATTGTATTCGTCCAAAATAGTCTTTGATGAGGAGACAGCATCATCTATACATTCCTGTACAGTTTCAAATTCTAATTCAGGTTCTTGGGGGAGATATCCAATGGATGCACCAGGTAGGGGTCGTGCCGTTCCATCAAATTCAGTATCAACTCCTGCCATGATTTTCAATAAGGTCGATTTACCAGATCCATTCAATCCAACGACACCAATCTTGGCTCCAGGATAAAAGCTTAAATTAATATTCTTTAAAATAGTTTTGGATTTATCTGGAAGAGTTTTACTTAATCCTACCATGGTAAACATGAATTGACGTGTAGCAGCATCAAATCTTGCATCCTTGACAGATTGCTTTTCTTGTTGTGGTTGTTGACCACGACCACTGTCATACCCACCTCCACCTTTTTTTTTCTTTTTGGCAAGCAATAGAGAGGAGGAACTGGTCGTCGTTGTCGTTGTTGTTGTTGCTTTGGTGAATTGAAATGCCGGTGCACATGGTGTAAATGCTGATACGTTGTAAGTCGCAAGTACGGTGAGAGCCGTCAATACTTTTTTCTTTGGAAACATCATCTTATTTTCTACTTTGTTTATATTATTATACTCTCTCTCTATTGAATAAGTATAATGATGTGATGAAAGCATACACTCTTGGTGTGTCACAAATTATCATTAATTTTTTTCTTTTTTTTTTTCCCTGACACCCTCTCTCCTTTTTTTCTCTGTTGACCATTCAAAGTGCGTATGCGTGTATACTCTTTGTGTGTGTACAGTCCAATCGCAAAAGTGAGAAGCACAGACGACAGACGACGAGAGATGAGTGAAAACCTCTACAAAAAAATGTACAAATCTCCACAAGACAGGTATACACAGTACTTTAGTCTACAACAGGTTACATTCAGTATCCAAGTTACGAAGAAAAGAGATTTGATAAGATGACTATTCTACATTATATTTAGTATGTATTCAACGTTGTGTAATACTTTAAATGGAAATCAATCTAACACCGCGCCATTTTTTGGGTTGTGGGGGGGGTGGGGCGGTTTATTCCATCAGCACATCTCTTTCTTTCGCTACTACTGGCGGCAACAAAGACACGAAGAAGAAAAAAAAAAAGCAAGGAGCAATCTACCGTACCAAGTACTCTAGAGTACACGAGACACGCAAGGAACGATTTTGTAGACGCGCCAAGAAGGCGAAATTTCTCAAGATTTAGTCTCGTCAAGAACGACCAACGACGGCGACCAACGACGGCGGCGATTCATACACATCACAAAGACAGTTTTGTGTTCGAAAAAGTCTGAAACAACACATACGAAACTAACAATAATACATTACAACGTTCATTGGGTTTGTGGTTGACAAATCTCTAGAAGAACAAAAAAGACGCTTGTCGCACGAAAAAAAAGAAAAGAAGCAGCAACAACAATTACAAACAACTGTGAGTTTGTGTAGAAAAAGAACGAGACCCCCTCCCCCCAAACAAAACACACACACAATGACGGCGGCTACTGCTGATTCTCCCGTACGACGATCAAGACGTGAAAAACGTCAAGCTCATACAGTGTACGATGATGCACGAAATTCATTAGGATCAACAACTACAAAAACATCTACAACTGCACCACAATCCCTATCGACGACAGCTTCCAGTAAAAGCCGTAGTCGTCAAAGTCGTCAAAAAGTCAAACGAGTCACAATTACAAGAAACGAAAAGAAGAAACGAACAAGGTACGTTACATATCATGATGATATGAAACATGGAATTCATATTATGTCTTTTTTTTTCTTCTCACGTTACTTTTTCTTTGATTCCACAATAGTACGGATGAGGAGGAATCGGACAATGACAACGATGACGATGAAGAAGAAGTATCCTCCTCTTCGGACACAGACGACGACGACGACGACAATGACGATGAAGCGTATGATCCATCCAACAAAAAATCCTCACGTCGCGGTAGAACATCACCCCGTAAATCACCTACATCAAAAACAACCACATCCAAAACAAAAAAAACTCAAGTCATGATGAAACCAGGACGTAAAGCAACAACAACAACAGCGAATGCAAGACGAACCAAAACCAAAACAACATCCTTGACGAAACGGAGTATACAAACAGCCTTGGCATCCTTGTGTCGCAAAGTGTTGGTTCCCGACGAAGAAACACCAGAGACATCCTTGGTGGCAGCCTTATTGCAATCCTACAAGATTGCATCACCCACTGTATTGGAACAATTCAAACGACGACACGACACCAGCAAGAAGAACAACAACGCAACCACTACTGCTACTACTACAACAAATGCCACAACACCGTATACACCTCAATTGGAATATATTGCACGTCAGGTCATACAACAGCATGTGCAAGATCCAAACAAGGCACAAATACAATTATTGAATTTATTATTTCGCAGTGTAGGTGGATCGTATGAAACCAATTTAGATCAAAAAGATGAGGACCTTGTATTGGAAGATATGGATCACGAACAATGGGGTGACATCATTACCACCATTGTCGATGAAATGAGACATACACCCTTGGATTCTGTCTTGTTGTGTGCCGATCCACAAGGTGCTGCACATGCCAATGCCATACTGCAACTGCAGCAACAGCAAGCAGCAACTAGTGATGGTGATGGTCATCATCCAACCACGACAGCAACAGAAACAACTGATCATCTGACTGCTACTGGTAGTGTAGGGGTACGTGAATACCGCAAGATATATCAAGAATTTTGGCGTGTCTTTGGAGATGTCGCATTATCGGAAACCATTATTTCCTCCTCCTCCTCCACAACAGTTCCAACCCTTACCCATAGTGACAATGACGACGACGATGATGATTCTTCTCAAGACAACAACAACAACAATAATACAACTACGACAACATCACGATTCAATACAGAATTGGTAAGTGATGTGGTCAATCGTCTAATTGAATTAGTCTCTGTGGGACAACCTGATGTACGTGCGGCTGCCACTATAGCTACACTTCAATTAGGTCATGCTATATTAGACCGTACCTTGGTATTGCAACAAAAATTAGACTTGGCCAAACGTCAATTTGCCGCAGCCACCAAACAAACTACCAAAACGAAACAACAACAACAACGTCATTTAACACCCAAGGCTCAATCGATTCAACATCAAATGGAAGATGTCCAACGGACCATGCAAGATTTACAAGAAATTGTCGTAGGTCCCATCATTCAAGGTGTCTTTATGCATCGCTATCGGGATTCCAATTATCACATCCGTACCATGTGCATTCAATCCTTATCCCACATGTCCATCCAACGACCGGATACATTTATCACCAACAAATATTTAAAATACTTTGGTTGGATGTTGAATGATAAAGCGGACGTGGTCCGTATCGCATCCCTAGAAGCCTTGTTAGCACCCTTTGGAAGTTCCAATAGTGGCAATGACACCAACACAACAACTACTGCACCTATGGATGTATCCTTATTGGAAGGAATCATTGGTAAATTTCGATCCCGTATCGTCGATTGTTTAATGGATATCAGTCCATTTGTTCAAGAAAAGGCCATGGCTTTATTATTAGCCTTGTTGCGGGAAGGATTTCTAGATGACATTGAAGAAAATGATTTCTGGACCAAAATCAATTTAATGGCCATTACCAAGGAAACCACTCCCCGTACAAGACGTGATGCCTTGTATTTCATCATGGAACAATTAGAACCCTTTGATGATGGTGAGGATAATGATGACGACGATGATTCTATAGAAAGTGATGACGAGGATAGTGATAAGGAAGAGCAAGGTCGTCAGCGACCCAAGGCATCTCAAAAGCAAGGGAAACGTTGGTCCAAAGAAACAAACGCATCTTTAGCACAATCCACAGAAAGGACTGCTGCCTTACGAATTGAATCATTAGCATCATGGTACGTTTGGTTTGTGGAGAGTATGGATGTTGGAATTTCAGTGTGTTGGTTGTGGGTAGTCCACACATGGAACCCTCTTTTATGGACTTGTGATTTGCCCTCATGATTTCATTCGTTTGTGTATTCATCAAAATATTGCCTCTTCTCCCTTTTTCCCCCCTTGAAAAACAGGACGGCTCATGCCTTGACAGACGGATCTATCCCTATCGAAAAGATTCGTGTGGAATTGGTAGATTTCATTGTTCATTCCTTACGTGATATGCCAGAACATAAAGATTTAGCAACCAATTGGTCGGCCATGTTACGGGCTATATCCGATGATTCACCTACCACTACCTCTAAATCAAATGCAACAATGACTGATGACATTGAAGATTCACATCGTCTTGATTCTGCCAAGGAACGGATCTTGGTACAAATGTTGGCATCTGCAGCACATGCACAAGTAGGTGTGATTGTCAATTCCTCCTTTTTAGCCAAGGATTTGGATAGTGATTACTTGGAGGCCATGTCATCCATAACAACAACAGCAGCAGCAGCATTGACAGAGTCCAAAAAGAAGGATCAACGTAGTAGGATCGGAAGAGGAGGAAGTGCCGTATCCAAAGATGGAGGTATACTTCATGAATCACTTTCGGTTGCCTTGTTGGAATCATTACCGAAATTGATGAGGAAATTCAAAAGTGATCCAGCTATTCTGGGTAGTCTTTCAGGACTTCCTCGGTATTTGTGTAAGTACAACACAAGAACAAAAAAAAAGATGGGCATGTCTTTGGTGTATCGTTTGACACACATGGACCTCCTTTTTTGAACGTGCACTTTTAGTTCTCATCCTCTGTATTCTGTCTTTCTTTTGCTTTCCCCTGTTATCTTGATGGCAACAGTACCATCAGTTCTAAGTTTACCACAACGAAAGAAAGATTTTACAGCACTCATGAAGATTCTGTCTGAAATCTATCTTGAAACTGTTGATGAAATAGTGTTACAGAACACAGCATTGTCGCTCACATCTCTGTCAAAGGGTGATCATGCACGTGCTGTTGATGCACGTCTACACCTACAACGGATTACTGTATCTCTTCGTGATCGTATTGTAGAACTTTTGGATAATGAAAGTGAAGCAGAATCATCTACAGCCAAGAAGAAAAAGAGAAGGTCTACTTCAAGACGAACATCTTCTTCCCGAAAACGTCGTCGTAGTGCAAGACAATCCAGTCAAAGTTCACAGTCTACCACCATGGATGATTCGGACAATGAGGATGAAACTATGGATGATGATAATGATGAAAGATCTAAAATGGTGGATGTTGAATCTGCCATATATTTATGTCTCAAGAGATTTCGTGTCTTGTCAAAACGTTGTAACATTGCAGACATACTGGAAAGTGTATCAGGTGTATCTGTTATGGATGACGAAGACAATGGTATTCAAAGTATATCAAATGCAATTGTCAAGGGTATGGATAAGCGACTAGCGGATCGTAAAATAAAAGTAGAAGAAACGGAAATGGAGGAAGAAGAAATTAAGGTTACAATTCCTGAAATTTGGACAAGAACAGCAGCAGCTACAGGGGGCAGCGATGATGATAAGATCCATAATGACAAGTCTTCTGTCCATGCTATCGTTGCCAAATCAATTCATGAAGCCTTATCATTCCTTCTTAGTATTGCAGCCTGGCAAATTGCAAAGATCCAAGAGGATGATGCAGTCCTTGCTGAAAAAGAAAATAAGGATGACAATGATGTCAACATGGACGAGGACGACAACGATGAAGCAGATGTCGAAGATCATATTTTAGTTCAACTTCGGAAACAAATGGTTGCACTGTTGGAACTTTGTTTTGAAAATTTCCTGCATGATACGGATAACATTCTAGACCATACTGGTCAAGAAGTGGATGAATACTCGAAGGAACACATTGCCTATGCTGATAGTGTTCAACTTTCTGCGTCGTCTGTAGCTGGAGATTTACGTGCATTATTCCTGAAGGAATGGGAAGATGCTGCATCACCTATATTGCGTGGTTGTGCTCTTAGTGATGATACTCGCCTTATTGGGCCGTCAGTACGGTATTTCCGTTCCAAGGAGGAAGCGCTGCGTGCACAAGAAGGGAAGGACGAAGAAGACATTGCGTTCGTCCAATCGCTATTGTTGCCATTATCACGGGGTATTACCATGAATTGGACAAAGGGGAATCGGCGTGAGGCTGGTGTCGCCCTGGCACACTTGACAGGAAGTGGTACTGAGGGGTCTGCTCTTGTAAGTACCATGTCACGATTACTAAAAAAGATTGAGCCAGTCCGCTTGCTTGAAGCACACATGGCATCTTTGCGCCAGTCTTACGAGGATTGGATGGACAATGAACCCGAAGATTTGGATGAAGAGGGTACACCTACAGACGAAGAAATGGCTGCCTTTGAGGAGTCCGAGAAGAAGCATGCTGAAATGTTCCAAGTTTTGGACCATCAGGCTGCACGACTCTCCAACTCTCTCGGTGTAGGAAAATTGAGCGACTCCAAGTTGACCCCGGCATTGTTGGGATTTGTACGTGAGGGTGTTCGATTTGCCTTTTCGAACTCTGAAGCTGGAGATGAGGAAGATGATTTGTTGTTGGGCGGTCGTCTTACGTTTTTGATTATCCTTGCTAGGTACGTTGGATGGATCCGTAAGAACAAGGATCAAAAGGTGGTCTTGCAACAAGATGTGAATCAAAGAGAAAGAGACTTACGTTCTCATGATGACTTTGAAGAAGTCCATGAAGACGATCTCAAGGCCCTTGCAGACTTTCGATCTACCCTTGGATTAGAACCATGGGGTGTGAACCATGTCTCGGATGGAGACGATGAAGATAAGTCACTTGACGAACAGGATAATCGTATGACACCCAATTCCACGTCAAGTCGATCTACTGGCATGGGTAGCAGGAGGTTTTCTCGTGGCGCTTCCAGTATTGGTGGTGGCAGTAGTGTTGCGAGTAAACGATCTAAAATGTCAGCTCAAAGCTCCCTTTCCCCTGTATCTGAAGAAGATGACACGATCGCTTCCGATGACGAAGAAGATTTGGCAGCAGCATCACCGTCCCATGCAAAGCGGAAAGAACAAAAGAGAAAACATAAGAATTCCCAAAGGGACCAATCACTTTCATCAAAAACGTCTGCAAAGTCGCAGATTACAATCGATGAAGAATCTGATGAAGATGAAGATTCCTTACTGTCTCCTCGTCGTGAAACTCCAAAAAAAGCGAGTGGTAAAGGAGGTCAAGATATGTCCACAAACAGTAAAAGATCTATTGCCAGGTCTGAAATAACCATCGATGAAGAAAGTGATGGGTCTTTGTGAATAGAAAAAAAATGGGGTACAGTAGAAGAGAAATATTCATTGTCAAGAATGCAACTGATAGAAAACAGTATTGATGGGAGAGAAAGGATACCCAAAACACCGAGGGATGGGCACGAGAAAAAACTCAAACTGTCTTCAAAACGAAAGATGCGTTTCAAAATTGTATAAAATATAAAATGATCTACATTTCTATCTGAATGGCATCATGCACTTTGGCAGTTTCTTAAATATGGAAATATGGGCTCGTATGAATGTAATGACGTTAGATTGATTTGGGATATTTTGTCCTATACCACGGCCCGTCGTAAATGATGCGTCGCTATCCTCATTCCGATGCGGTCCATCCTGTTATCAGATTCCTTACTTCTTGCGAACTAACGTAACTCCGTCGGCAAAGGGTAGTAGAACATGTTCGACCCTCTCATCTTTGTAGATAACTTTCGAAATATCACGAAGGGCTACTGTGTCATCATCGTTGTGATTGTCTGCGTCTAACACTTTGCCTGACCACAGAACATTATCAATTGCAATGATCCCGTTCTTGCGAAGTAGCTTGAGCAGCAATTCATAGTAGTTCTTGTAGTTCGTCTTATCCGCATCG
>WKLE02000252.1:0-14803 GCA_014885115.2 Asterionellopsis glacialis
GGGGGGGGGGGGTTCAGCGACGCCACACCACGAAATGAGATAAGCCTTAAAAGGTGCTCGTTTTTCTCATAGAAAGAGATCTTCAGGTCTTCAGTACAGATCTTGCGTTTTCGTGATACTTCGTTGTACTTCCGGAATTTCGAAGTTTCCTGGGATTCCCTTTGCCGGTTGTTGCATTCGTGCATTTTATGCTTTTGTGGTGTGTGGTTGTTTTCACGTCACTCCTTCTATCAATGGAATATATTTTTGTTTATTTCATTTTGGCTGATGCGCTCTACGTACGTATTTTTTGAAGACTCTAGAGATGCAAAATGGTTCCAATTTGAAGCCAGATGATGATGGAAAGATTTTTGTTGTCTTCTCCTGCCCTTGTGAGCGAATCTCATGCATCGAATCACCACATTTGTGAGTTTTCTGCCTCGTCAACTGGAAAGATAAAAAGGGTACAACAACAAAGTTGACAGATTCTGGAAGTTGCGAGAAACGCAGAGCAGACAAAACAGGTGTTATTACGGATCTTTGCTTTTCTAACTTAAACTTTCCAATTCTTGATCCAGAGCCAATCACAACACCTTTTTTTGAGCTGCTTTGTGAAACACAAGTGACCATGATTTCTGTTCGATCTGCAAATTATGTTACTGTTCTAATATTGCTATTAACAGAGAAGGCTGTGTCATTTTTACCTTCCACATCTCAATTCTCGATTAGTCGTGCGGTACCTTTCTTGTCGTCCCCGTCTGTGATTCAAAAACAACAGAGTCAACAAAGCCAAAAAGTTGTAACGTCACCTCTGTATTCTGGTTACGTCCCACCAGCCCAAGAAAACTTTACTCCTAAGAAACGTCCATTATATCCCAAAATTGGTGATATTATTCGGTATTACGATCTTGATGGTGGTCGTGCTGATGGTGAAGTATTGGTAGGGAAAATATCATTTCTTTCTAAATCGATTGGGAAAGAAAATTGTTGGGTTGTAGAAATTACAGAATTAGAAAATGTTGGTGATGGATACTTTGCCGAATACCCGTCTCGTAAGCGTAGCTCAAAGAAGACAACCCGTCCCCTGGAGGATGTGTCACCTATCGCTGCCAGTTTTGTTCGTGCTGAAGCTGCCTTTAAGGTCCCCCGTGAAGTTGGTAGTGACATTCCTCAAGTACGAGCTAAACAATACACAATCGAAGGGTTTGAGGGTCCAATGGCGTTAACAGAGGAAATAGACGTTGATGCTATTAAGGCTGACGCCAAACTCTATGCTCAGCTTAAATTTGATTTGCTTCGGAATGCTGCGATAGCTGGACTTGTGGGTACTTTGATTGCTGATTTAGTGAAAGGACCACAAGATGCTGCAATTTACGCAGCCGGTGCCTTCGCTGGAGTTGGATATTTGTTCCTCCTTTCCTTAAAGACAGACACCATGGCATCCATTGAATCTAAGTTGGGTGCCAATATATCTAATGCTCGATTTGTCCTACCACTCATCGTGTTGGTGGGAGTAGCCATCTTCAACCTTACTCAGGGAGATGCATCACCTGTTGTTAATGCTAATCCTTTGAATACTGTCACACCTGAACAATTTGCAGCAGTGGTGATTGGTTTCTTAACATACCGGCTTCCACTCTTTGCAAGTCAACTAGCACCCGTATTTAAAAAGAGTGCCGGTGATCTATTGCCCGGTAGTGCTGGTGTAGCACTCCAACTAGCGTCTGATAATGAAGAAGTCGTAGATTCAGCAAACAAAGATGGCTTAACTCCAATCTTGTTGGTGAGTGGCCCACCCAGTACAGGCAAGTCCGAATTAGTAAAACGCCTCATTGAAGACAGCGAGGGCAAGTTTGTTCAACCAAACTTGGTCGACAGCGCTAAAGACGGTGCATTATTTGAGAGATTACTTCAACGAGAAGAATTTTTGAAAGTTGACAGTCAGGGTCGATATGGCATTACTAAGCAGGGCATCATGGAGGCTGCATCTCACAGTGATGGAGAATCGGTAGTCGTTGTTGATGCTGACGTTGAATTAGCTAAAAGAGTCACAAGAATTTCTGGAGCACGTGTCATTGGAGTTTGGGTCGGATTGGACAGCATGGAAAAATTCGAAGCGCGACTTAACGAAGAAATTGAAAGTGGCGCCATCCCAATTCCTGAGGATGAAACGAAGGAGACTGTCCTTCGCTCCAAGAAAAGGGAAATTGCACAGGATATTGAATACGGTGTTGTCAGTGGTGTATTTGAATTTACAGTGTTGAATGAAGACTTCGATAGAAGTCTAGAGCAATTGAAATTCGCATCTGAATACTGTTTCAAGTAAATCATCAATACAAAAACTTCATGCTTCGCTGTCTGACTAAGCATACACATTATATGCAGCTAAATATAATTGCATACGATTATGATTTCCTTAATATCTTTGCAATATCACAGTTCGAGCGTGTTGTTGGAAAGTTGAGCGAAAAGGTTTTGATGGTGAATTTAAGCATGGATGGAAAGGTTAAATTTCTGACTTCGATACTCTTTTGTATGCTGTTTTCCTCAGTGATTTAGTATAATACAAAAAAAATTCAATATCTAGCATGTGCATCTTGTCACAAAAATAACAGCCCAAGCATTTTTTTTTATTCCGGGGTTCTTTTTTCTCTTGTTTCGCGGATTGAAAAGGATACCAAGGACTTAAACTACAATAGGGGGGCTCTTTCCTACCAATAACCAATCATGCCAATGGTTTCGTTGTAACCTGTTTTATGGTGAAGCAATTGGTAAGATGCCAAGAAAACTAGATTAAACCGAAGCAGTCTTGAACTGGAACCGCTCTTACCACCAACAAGGCGCATGCCCGATACCCCTAGGAAGCCGCCGTCTGTTGGTCCAACTGCACTTAATGCAAGTCGAATAATGATCGTTGAAGAGAACCTGCGTTCTATGGATCTTTCCCTTGATATGAAAGGATTTTTAAAGTTTTCCTACAATAATGTTGAAAGCCATTTAGATTCTACAAGACATAGCGTGTGGCGATAACTGACATATCTTATTAACCCAAGGTTAACCCTTAAACAACCAACCGCTCAGATGAGATTGAGCACGTAATCTCATTGGTGGTGGACATTTTCAAAACATTTTTTTTACTGATTGTGGCATTCTTCTGATTTCCTATTATATAATCTCTAAAACAGCTCTCAGATGAGATATATCTCACAAAAACCATGTTTTCACTTCCTCACATTTTCAAATTGTTTGATTTTGTTGTGTGTAGTTTTTTCACATTATTTTCTAATATGTCTGCTGATACTGTACCTGCAGTAGGCAAGTCGCGAGACTTGCGCGATATGTCAATCAACTATAGTACGGATGGACTGTGATGTGATGATGTCACGGACTAGGACAGACCTGATGATGTAATGACATCATCACAAGGACAGACGAGATGACGTGATGACAGACGCGAACACGCAGTGACAAACAGCATTCATGCAAGTGAAGCGTATCGAATTCCACTCCGCAGCAACTCCGTTGGAATCCAAACTCTAAGTAGATCTGTCATAGGATCCTGTACTGCAATTGGGTCGAGAAGACGAATTGGTGAATTGTCGGGTATTTTAGCAACTAGTTAAAATAGCTCATAATTTATTCACTCATATAATTTGTACTCCATTTTCTATCACTTTTCAATAATTGTTGTCAGCATAGTGCAGTACCTCAGCAGCAGATGGTGAGTGAGATGTTGCTGAAGGGGTGGGTGTTGATTCTGCTGCTTCAAATCTCACCAATCCATTTTCTTAGCCTTGATAAGGCTTCTGGTCTATGCATTTTGCAAGACAAAAGGGTAAAAAAGTTGTTTGAAGACAAAGGCCGTCACATAATGTCAACCTTGTATATTAATACAAAAATAGTATGTATTTTAATATACCAATTATTGTGTATGATATCACACAAATTTTGTATCTTAATACATGTACAACTCAAAAAGTTGCACATTGGAAGGCGCAATTGAAAACACAAAGTCTTATTATGAGGTTGTATTTTAAAACACAAATTACTATTGTTTATATGTACAATTTTTCTCCGGTTATTTACAAAATTCACTGCTTTTTACTAGTACTATTTTTTATGTGTTCTCTTCTACACTTTCTTTTTTCCTGACATCATACTATTTGCTGCCTCAAATGAGATCATATCATAATCATCATCAATGTAAGGTCTCAAAAAACTAGTTCAGCACTAACTTGCTTTTGTCCTATTTTTTCTGTTTTTCCTTGTTTCTTGCATGGTTTCACCTCTATTTCATAATTAAAGTAATCTGGCCTTTCCTCCACGTACTTGTATTTTTTATTGTACTCCTTTTTCCACCTAATATCTTCATTCACCATATTGGTATAATACTGCAATCCCTCTATGGACCAACCTCCATTCCTTTTTGTATCATTATTAGTAAATCTCAACTTATCAATAACTGGTTTAAATACCAATTCTCCATCCACATCCTCAATAATGTTGTTATAAATGACCGTTTGGATGTATGCAAATATTTTAGAGGTCATCTACTGTGATAAGGTTGTTCCGTCAAGTTCATTTAGCTCTACTTTCCAATCAAATTTCTTGCTTCTCTGCTGTAGGTTGCTACATGCCAAATAATTGTAGGCCCTATGACCTTCCTTTTCTGTACAAAATGATTCTAAGTACGGTAAACATTTCCTCAAAGCATCTACATCACCTCTCCCATTTTGACTCATTGTATACATTGCTTCTAAATTATGTTTATCTGTCATACCTTCATATGGTAACTGTAAGAAATGCAATAATGTCATCTTAATTCTCTGGCCAGTCTGATTACGGGAGTGTTGTAGAAATTCCACTGCCTCCTTTCCTACCTCACATAAACTCAAATTTCCTTCCCAGACATCCTTTTGCTTCCAACTTTAACTACCTGGCCATTCCTCTTTCATGAATTTGTCTAAAACATCTTTTGCAAAAGCACAGGTATGGAACACCTGTGCCGCACTCATTGATTTCCCATGTGCCTTACAAACAGCCATTGTAGGAAAGAATACCCACTTAACCATCATAGCATACGTACCAACAATACTCTTCACTTTTGCCAACATAGTTTCACCTAATTTACCCAGTGCATCCTCCTCTTCCCTTTTTTTCAATAACTGCTTATATTTCTGTACTCTCATATCCGCCCTATTTTTACTCTCTATCACATATTGTATATATTTTCTGTAACCATCAACAGTAACAGTCCTTTTTTATTCTGCTTCATCTAAAATATTCTATCATAGTTATCAATATCTTCAAACATCATGTCATCTGTCAGCATCATCTCATCCTCTTCCGAATCAGGTGTAATAGCCACTGTACTTTTTTTTCTTCCCTACAGTCTTTGTCTTATTTTTTTTCATTCTTTTCTTCCTCTGTGTTCCATTTTTCATGCACTAAAATTAGCTTTTTTTGTTTTGTTCCTTTAGATGCTGTACTTGGCGAACCCACTAGTGTCTTTTTTTTGGACCTTGTTCCACCTCCACAATGACATCTTCTTCTTGGTTCTCCTCAGCATCACTATCACCCCCCATTGCTGAAAATACAATCAATGCATCTATTGCTGCTGGCATTGATCCTTCAATGTTTGACATCTTACCCTTTTTTATCTTGTTGTAGGTGATACTTCCATCTTTTTCTTTGCACAGCCACTACTCAATTGTGTCATTTTTTTTCTTTCTATTTCTTGTACTCCTTATCATTTTTGATTTTTTGGGTAATTCCTTCACTTTGTTTTTCATTCCATGTCGTGTATTTTTCTATAGTAAAAATCAACAAAAACACATTTTCCCACAACACATCCTGTTGTCTAGTTGTATTTCTATTTTTGAATACTTATACTTTTTTATGTTGTATCATACTTACACTCATTTTGTATATTCAAACACTTATGATTTTCATTTTTGTATCATCGGTATTCATGTTCTTATGTTGCACTCTTCATTTTATATTAGTTCACTCATTATGATATAAAATTGAGTAGTAATATATAACCCCCCTTAAAATCCAGTACTTTTCCTACTAAGAAATCCTCAATCAGAAGAAACTTCAACTTTATACCTTCCTGGTAATGTAAGCTGCTACATACAGTACCTACTGGGATTTTACACATGTACCAACTAGTACCAGAATTAACATAATCCCCCTTAATATCTGGTACTATTCCTGCTTGGAAATCCACGATCAGAAGAAACTTCAACTTATTACCTACCTGGAACTAGTACCAGAATTAACTGTGCAGCAAAGAACAAACTCCCTCCAGCAGCAAATTTTGGAGGGAGTTCATTTTGTTGAACACCCAACAACAACAACAACAACAACAACAACAACAACAACAACAACAACAACAACAACAACAACAACAACAACAACATAAAGAATTTGTTGTCATGGTGAAACCTCACAACTACAATTCAACGATATCTTTGGCTTACGACGATGTTATTTCTTTGTGTCTAAACATCAAAACCAAGAAGAAAATGACATGGGCAAAAAAAAACTGTCCAATTCTTGTAATCAAAGAGATGGATGTTGCTGCAAAAGAAGAGACACACTTTCATTATTTGGTGGGTGCTTTGGGGGGTCTAAACTAGCATTGGATAAAATTTCATTGTCACGTACACCTCATTTTTGGTTGCATCAATCAAGTACATCTATTACAAAGCCTTGATCCACATCTGCATTATACAATTCATCTGTCAGAACTTGACGATTTTATATCTGATTACTACTTGGTTGATTTATCCTTTGAGAAGAAAAAAATACTTCTCTACCTACCTAACAAAGACTATATTGATCATGGACCAATTTTTATCATGAATCGATTTGCATTAAGCAACATAAAGGCATCTGATATTGATACTATTGCCATATTCATAGAATCGTCATCAACAATTTCGGACCGTGACCAAGGATCAAAGAGGCTTGATCTTTTTTTTTGCCACAGAATACTACCAACAATTCCATCAGTGAAAATGTCTATCTTCCAAAAATTATGACAAAACACGATAATATCCCTGGTTGGATTTTGAATACTACTTTATCACAAGAAATTTCATCTATGGCTCCAAGGCTTACAAAAATTGTAAATATTCTTGTTTCTAAGTCATCCTAGTATGAATTCAAGAGGAAGCCATTCCCTGACAAGAATGTTATCAAATTCTTTTTTGTTTGATTGGAACAATACTTCACAATATTCAAAACAATGAGGAGGTACAAACTAAAGACAATTCCTTGTCACATAATTTAGGAAAAAACGGCAATTGGAACCTTTTAAGTGTTACAAATATATCTGCATTTATGACCAAACAATGCTGGCTAAGAACCCAACTTAGAATAGATCAGCTTTGACAAGAAGTTGAAACGTACAACAAAAACAACCCTCAAAAACTTCCATACAGATAATGACAATTATAGACGGGTGCACATTGGAGGGTATTCTGGTAAATGTTTGCAAGATGGCGTTCATAGACTTGGAGCATTTGATGATATAAAAAAGGAACTCACTATTTTCATCGATATGTACTTGGGAACACAATTGCAACCTGACAGTTTGATATACATTTTTGATGGATCCAATCATTTGGGAATGCTGACTGATGGTAGACTTTACAAGGTGGTTGCTCCCTTTTTGGATAAGTGTCAGGGCTTTTATTCATTATATGCTTCCACCATTCTTAGATGGCTTCAGAAAACACCAAGGACACTGCACAATATTGCTGACATGTTGTATACAATTATCGGGACTCCAAGTCCTGTGGCAGGGGCAGTTATTACTCAGGCCATGAAGCCCATAGTATTCTACAGTAGGAAGCTTACTGATACCCAAATTAAGTATGATACTTGCGACCCACAATTATTATCAATCCTAGAAGTACTTAGAGAATACCGGTACCTCCTACTTGGTCACAAGGTAATTATACATACAGATCACAAGAATTTAACCTACAACAAATGTCAAACCAAACGTCACGCACGCTGGTGATGGTTTGTAGAAGAATTGACACCCAAACTACGCTATATAAAACTTGAGCATAACATAGTAGCCAACGTGCTTTCTTGTCTCAATCTACTTGATCCTGACATAGAAGCTGTTCCGGAATGCTATATCACAGACGAGGATATGGCAGAATGTACTGCCTCAATATGCCTCAGCATAGCAATAGTGACAAGGGATTCCCCCTCAGTTACCCAGATATTCTTAAATATCAACTAAAGGACAATCAAGTCAGAGGAGACACAATTAAGAAGAAAGGTTTTGCCGAACGCCTATTTTATGGGGGCAGGAAATCTTACAGCCTTATATGCTACAAAAATAAAATATGCGTTCCGTCAACCCTACAGAAATGAATGGTACAATGGTACCACACGTACTTATGTCATCCTGGTAAGACCCACACAAAAGAGACAATATGACAGCACTTATGGTGGCCTAAGCTATGTGAACACGTAAAGACCTACAGCAAAACTTGCCACACCTGTCAACTGAACAGGAATCAAAGTAAAAAGTTTGGACACCTGCCTGAAAAAGATGCAGAAGCTACACCATGGGACCGCCTATGTGTAGATCTCATAGGACCTTACACAATCTCAAGAAAAGGTCACAAGGACCTCACACTATGCTGCATTACTATGATCAACCCTGCTAAAGGATGGTTTGAGATTGCCCCTTGGTCTGAAAGGAGCAGTATCAAAATTGTAAACATAGTAGAACAACAGTGGTTTGCACGGTACCCAAAGCCTACGCAAGTCACTTTTGACCGAGGCATGGAATTCATGAAGGATTTCCTTAGTATGTTAGACAATGAATATCACATCAAACGTAAACCAATCACTATCTGTAACCCACAGGCAAATGCCATCGTGGAGAGGATACATCAAGTAGTGGGTAATATGATACGAACCCACAAGGTACAACACAGTACCAAAGAAAACCCCTAGGCTGGTGTACTAGCTGCCATAGCATATGCCGTACATTCCACTTATCATACTACTCTCCAAGCTATGCCTGGCCAGCTAGTTTTTGGTAGAGATATGATATTTAACGTTCAACACGAAGCGAACTGGGAACACATACATAGTAGGAAACAAGCTAGAATAGCTAGCAATAATCAGTGTAAAAACGCTAAGAGAATCCAACATGATTGGAAAGTAGGTGATAAAGCCCTACTAGAAAATGATAAGTCCAACCCACATAAATACAAACAACCATGCAATGGACCGTTCACAGTACGTCAAGTAAACTGTAATGGTACCGTAACTTTACAATGCGGACCAGTACTCAACAGACTCAATATTCCTCACGTTAAGCTTTACAACGCTGCTACTTCCGCATAAATGTCCTAAGTACTAGATTGCTGGACATGGGGGCAAGTGCAGTAGGTGAGTTGCGAGACTTGTGCGATATGTCAATCAACCGTCACGGATCAGGACAGATGAGATGATGTGATTACATCATCAAGCAGACAGATGTGAATGTACAGTGACACGCTGGGTTCATGCCAATGCTGACATCACAAGCAAAGTGTATCAAAATTCACTCCACAGCAGAAGCATGATTCATCACACCGGAATGTGATGACGCACTAGCCTGGCACACTCTCATTGGCTGCCTCAGGGAGTTTGGTTCACATGTTAAAACCAATCTCCGTTGGAATCTGAACTCTAAGTAGATCCACTGTAGGATCCCATCCTGCAATTGGGTTGAGAAGATGAATTGGTGAATTGTCAGGTATTTTAGCAACTAGTTAAAATAGCTCATAATTTATTCACTATAACAAAACTCAATCTATTTTCACCTAACTTTTCCTATTGTTGTCAGCATAGTGCAGAAGGTCTGTGACAAGAGAATCATACAAGGTTTTGAGCAATGTAATTTTGGAGGCAACTGAAGGTGTTTGGTACAGAATTTTGCCTGTTAGTGAGTTTATTTTGGCAACAGATGATATTCAGAAGGCTACAGGGGTTGACTAGGAGTATTTACTTCCATTGTTATTGGCTTGTGGATTGATGTATTTGGTTGTGACATCAGATGTGAAGCAGATATGAATCAAGTTGGCACAGTGGCAGGAGTTACAGTTGGATCTAAAGAACAAGAAACCTTTTGAAGTAATTTGTGTGAGAACCATCAACCATTGAGAAGAATCCTTTTTTTGTGTTGGATGTTCATTACACAGGTCTCCATTGGTGCAAGAAGATGAAGATAGGACATGGAGGTATACCAGGATGAATGTACAAAATACTGAACTAGTGAAAGAGTTTGCTGAAAAAATTTTGAATCACAGGAGATACAAAAGAGTGATGGATGATGAATGTAACACTAGAAGAGAAGTAAAAGCAAAGGAAAGAAATAAAACCATTGAAACAGAAATTGCCTAGCAGGTGAAGGACTCAATTCGTTTTGAATTGGCATTAGATTTGGAGAGACTGTCATGACTTTCAAGAACAGATGTAAGAGCAATTCAAATTTTAACTTCAAGACAAGCAAGTTGTGAAGCAAGATACAACATCTTTCTTACTGCAACATTATAGGGATGGAATGATTATTTTCTCACTGTTAAAAATAGGACAAGGATTGCAAAAGCCGCTTGTAACCAAGTAGTGTACAATCTGTGGTATCCAACATTTTTGGCATACACCCAGATTGCTGCATGGTATGTATCTCTAAATGACATGGTAAGTAATGGTGAAGACATTGATCCTTTGTCTCCATCAAATGCAGGTAGTAAAAAGTATACAGATGAATTAGATAAAGAACATCCAGGGTATCTCCATGAATTGTTTTGATATGCACAGGTTGTGAAGAAATTGTTGTCATCGGTCACTGAATTGGCAGAAACAATGAATAAAAAATCAGGAACTCCAGGTGAGCTACATCCAACTATCTGCTTATCTTGTAATCAACTAACTAATTGGTCCTGCCAACAAGGTGGAAAAGAATCAAGTCCTCTTGAAAAACCTATGTTGACTGATGAGCACAACAAAAATAGAGTTGCTTGGGCAAGAAAGTATTTCAATCTTATTGTAGATCCACTAAAAGCTGTTGCTTTTTTGAATCAAGGTTATGTATATGGGTGTAGTGGATTGTCCAAATAAAGAAAAAAACTTTGATGGAAGAGTCTTCATGAAAAGAGTTAGTGAACGAAAGAAAGTAGCAAAGGGATCCAGGAACTCACGGTTTCCAATTGATATACATGTTAACTCAAAGTAAAAAGTACGAGACACGGAATTCATGAAGGACTTCTGTAGTATGTTAGACAATGAATACCACATCAAACGCAAACCGATCACTACACGTAACCCACAGTCTAATGCCATCGTGGAGAGGATATATCAAGTAGTGGGTAATATGATACGAACCCACAAGGTACAACATAGTACCAAAGAAAACCATTTGGCAAGTGTATTGGCTGCCGTTGCATACACCATACGTTCCACTTATCATACTACTCTCAAAGCTACACATGGCCAGCTAGTTTTTGGTAGAGATATGATATTTAACATTCAACACAAAGCAAACTGGGAACACATACATAGTAGGAAACAAGCTAGAATAGCTAGCAATAATCATTGTGAGAATGCCAAGAGAATTGAGCATGATTATAAAGTAGGTGATAAAGAAAACGATTGGTGCAACCCACATAAATATGAACAACCACACAATGGACCATTCAAAGTATGTCAAGTAAGCTGTAATGGTACCATAACTTTGCAACGTGAACCAGTACTCAACAGAATCAATATTTGTTGCATTAAGCCCTACCATGCTGCTGCTGCCGCATAAGACATCTCCATACTAGATCGCTGCACATGGGGGCAAGTGCAGTAGGTGAGTCGTGAGACTCACGTGGTGATGTCAATCAACTGTAGTACGGATGTACTGTAGTGTGATGACATCACAGATAAGGACAGATGAGATGACATGATGACATCATTGAGTGGACAGATGAGAACATGTAGTGATGTGCCGCGTACATGTGAACCCTGACATCACAAGCCAAGCGTATCGAAATCCACTCCGCAGCAGAAGCATGATGCATCACACCAGAACGTGATGATACATTGGTCCGGTGGACTTCTATTGGCTACCTCATGGAGTTAGGTTCACATGATAAAACCAAACTCCATCAGAACCAAACTCTAAGTAGATTGGCTGTAGGATCCTTACTGAAATTAGGTGGAGAAGACAAATTGGTGGATTGTCGGGTGTTTTTAGAGACTAGTTAAAATAGCTCATAATTATTCACTCTAACAAACTTCAATCTATTTTCAACTCACTTTTCATTATTGTTGTCCGCATAGTGCAGGTACTGTGCAGAACTCCCTCCAATGAATCTCCATCCAAGGTCAAGGAATTGTAACCTATTGAAGTTAGATTGTACTTAAAATCTGATAGTGAAAAAAATTGATTGTGAACTTTTCTTGTCTTTTTTCCTGATTTTGGGTGATATGAGCCCAATCCAATTATTATCAGTCAATTTGACCCACAATAGAAATTGACAACCCAAACGAATGTTTCAGGAACACATGAATACAGGGGTACTCCTTGCTTTTTAATAAGCCCCTTTTTTTGTCAAAGTGCATGACTCGCTGAACTCACTTAAGGAACTAATTTCATTAATTTGGTCCAATTAAGGACTGTTTAAAAGTAAATTGTTAAAGTACCAGGTACGCCATTTTCAATAAGGAAATCTTGTTTTCCCTACATCAACTTTTCAAAAAGAAATCTCCGTATAGCATTGTCCCTAAAATACCTGTAGAATAGACTATTTTTACTATTCTACTAAGGTTCAAGTAGTACAACATCCATTTGTGTACCGGTTGCCTTATGGCTGGTGGGGATTCTAGGCATCCCAATGATCCAGCCTGAGGTCACTCGGTTTGATTCCCGGTCAGGGTGGATTTCCCCAGATAACGGTCTGCAACCAACTCAGTGATGTTCTGTGATGTTACCTCCACCAGCGCAGATATGTGCCATCAAATGGTGGGAGGAGCGGTGAAGCAGGCTGTACCTAAATGGGGCTACAGTTGTTCCAACCCCAATTTTTGTTTTTTTACAATATTTATTATGGGAGTAGCATGTATATTTGTCCTACTACCAGGTACGTATTCCAGTGTTAATACAATAGATTATTTTTACTACACTACTCCGTGACTGCATCTCACCATTAGGAAACATGATTGTCTCTTCACACTCTTCCTCATCCTTGTCATCTAGTCCTTTGTCTTCAGGTAATGTTGTTGTTGTACACATTTCACTTATGTCATCGTTATCATCCTTGTCTTCATCACAATTCTCTTCCTCACTTTTGTCTATGGCTTCTTTACCTTTATCCAAAGCATGGTTGATGCTTTCTTCACTGCCTTCATCATTATTACCATCTGCTTGTTCATACAGAAGCTTGTTGAGTTTGTCCCTGTTCAAAAAAATGACTTTAAAAGCCCTCTTTGATAAAGGTTTAGTGTATTTGACAATGTACAAATTTTTTCCTGGCATATCATCCACAACAATACCACTAATATCCTCTATTTTTTTTGTCTTCCTACCCACCAAAGCAATTGGAGGTAACAATTTATCTGATACAGGATCTGCAGATATGATTTGGGTAATATTATCTTTGTGTGCATCCATGATAGCATGTACAACTGTATCTCTCACAATGACTGGGTCTTCAGGTATGGCATCAGGGTTGTCCAAAATATCCTGCTGAGTCAAGAATAATTTACTTCCTCCCATGACAGCGTCAGTAGCTATTAATTTAGTAGCTTCTCTCTGAAATTTTCTTTGGAAACACTTTCTGAACAATTCACATTTCTCCTTTTCTGGGTCATTTTATTCACAAACTGCCCTATGCCACTAGTGTCGATGGCGGCACAACAAAACAATCAGACAATCAACACACCAAAGAAAAGAAGACTTTTATTTGGTGATGAAAATTATGAGCTCCGTATAATTCAGAGAAGATCCAGAAAATATTAGTATATGGTAAATTTGTGAGTCTGTCTGCTTGCCAACGCATCAATCATCCATCCTCAAGAGTGACCTACAGGGAGCATACTTTATTTGCTTCCTGAGCTGTCCTATGTAAATTTGTAGTACGAACATTAACTATCTCTTCTATAATGCCTCTATGGATGCACACAGAGTACTGTTCATAAATACTTGAATCACTTCATGAGGACCTGTACAAGGACAGTCCATCTTAGGTATAATTCCTGGCTTCTCTAACCTAACTAGGTCACATACAGTGTGCATGTGGTGTTGCTGGTTATGATTTTCTTGTCGGTTGTTTTTTTTAATTAACATTTTTTTCTTGTTTTTAATATGTGCCCAATTTGCTTGGAATGCAATTGGCAGTAACATGTCACATCCAAATACTAATTGTCCGGGTATGGCTTCTAATGTAGTGTGGTAAGTACTGCGTATAGCCCAAGCTACTGAGCTGAGTATGTTATCCCATGGTTCATCATCTCCTATAGGAGGTGGATTGGCAGATTCACTTATGTTGAGTGCAAGTAACAAGTTACCGATTACTTGATGTACACATTCTATGATACTGTTTGATTGGGGATTGTACGTGGTCATCAGCTTTTTACCTAGGCCAAAGTTTATTCATGTCTTTTTGAAGATGCCCTTAAACTCTGAGCAGTTGTCATATCCTATGTACCTTGGTCATGGATACCGGATTTCCTACAGGCCTTTTGACTGAATTCAGTCAAATTTCGAGTCAACATATTGACTTCAAAAATTGACGTTAAGATCTCGTTCAACATC
>WKLE02000253.1:2115-16805 GCA_014885115.2 Asterionellopsis glacialis
AACACTATCTTGGACCATTTGAAAAGAAAACGAAAGCATCAAATTGAAGAAAAAGGATGATAATCATGTCGAGTCGTTTTTGGGTTATGCTTGTTGGTTTGATTTTGAATTTGGTTACAATCCAAAGTTTTACAATTGATCATAATGTTCGTGGTCGACATGCAGCAACAACATTTGGCACTCAAAAGTCATCATGGAAATCAACGACAAAGACAACATCGTCATTAGCGTTTCAGCCCCCAAAACCTACCTCAACAACACGTTTGTATGAAACACAAGAACAAGAAAAGGGTGTATTTGAATTTTTAGCTGATCCATTTCCAACTAAAATTCCAAAAGAAATGAGAGAAGAAATTTATAAAGCTGAAGGTAACACTCCCGCTGCCAAGGAACGGACACAACGTGTCGTTGTTTATGTTATCATAGCTTTAGCATTTATTGGATTAGCATTCTTTAATGCATTTTTAACAGAAGTACGAGATTTGACAAAACCAGAAGTTTTAGAACAAGTGGCACAAATGCAAAATGTACGTATGATTATGCTATGTAACAGCGCGGGAATATGCTGGTATGAAGGCTTAAATGTGGTGAATGGTGTTATGGGTGTGTCAGTGGGTGGGGGCAGTAGGAGTGGTTGAATCATTATCATCATTAAAATATCTCCCATTGGAAAACACCTTTTCTCACTCATATCCATCTTATTGTTTCTTTCTCTTTCCTTTGTGATATATGGCTCACTCACTGTACGTCCTTGAAATATACAAAATATTCAACAACAATCACATGCGTAATGATAATCTATTGATAATTTTGTGAAAAGTAGATTCCCAAGGAAGAAGTATTGGAAGTAAAATTATCCGATATTGGTTTTGGATGGGTTGAATCAAACCCCATCACCAAGTTTGTTTTGATGAATAAGTTAGGTGGTGGCATAGTTCTTGTGGCTGGTGCAGGTGCAGGTATTTTAGCCGAAGCTGAATTAGATTCCAGAAGACAAAACGCAGAACGTATCTGGGAAGAATTAGAACGTCGTAGGAATGAATCGTCATCTAAAAGCAACAAAAAGAAGAAAAAGAACGAAACTTCGAAAAAGAAAAAGCGCATGTCTGGTAAGGAAAGGAAACGGCAACAGGCGCTATCGGAAGTAGTACTAGAAGATGAAGTATCATCATCACCACCAGTGGAGGTAGAAGAAAAAGAAAAAGTTGATGTGGAATCTTCGGAACAACAAGAACAACCCCCTAAAGCCAAAGAAGAAGAACGTGGTGGAGGTGGTGTATTTGGTAAGATCAAAGACTTTTATGACAAGGCAGATAGTATGGCTGCATCTCAGGCTTTGCTGTTGAACAAGGAATTGGAGGATAGGGGTATTGTCGATAAGATTACGGACGAATCAGGTTTGAAGGTAATTGGAAAAGAAGCTGCAGAAAAACTCGAAAAACAAAAAACTGAAACAGACAACGAAGAAAAGAAGTAAGAGCAAAAGAGACATACAAAGATAATGCATGTTTTCATAGTACACTTGTATAGTCGGTCGATCAGGAAGCTCTCTATAGACCATGTTTTTCTTTGTAGTAAATGCTAAGAAACAATTCTGTAGCAAAAGCGGCGGATGGGTATCCTTTCAAGAAAATAGCAAATAATATTATGATGACTTTTTCAATTAAAATACTTATATTTCCCTTTAGATTAGACTTAGTTTAGTTGCATCTCGTTGGTTTTTGTTGAGTCCATGACTGTCCCCCTTTTTGTAAGCTGAGAAAGGATACTATCTGCCATCACTCCAGGTACGTCAGCGCATTTGCTCATTTCTAGAATTGCCGATAGTTTCTCATCACGTTGTGCTAGCAATTTAAGCGTTGTCATAGTCAAATCTCCAATAAAACGAATACTAAGCTTTTGAATTGATTTGTTTCCTCTCACTATTGTTTGAATTCCTGCGTCGGTAGTATCTGTAGCATCAAGATTGAGACGCACCAAAGAATCCATCGAAGATAGCAAATTGCAAGACTCGTCTGTCACGCCGGTAAGCGATAAATCAAGATCGCACAATTTATCAAGGTATTCCTTCATGACTTGGACAGATTTATCTGAAATCCGCGTACACCATGCCAATCCAAGTTTCTTCAGATTTGGACATGTCTTGGCGATTTTTGCAACTGAAAAGTCAGTAATGCCCAACCTTAATGCTTCTGATTGCCTCCCATCTAAATTAATTTCCTCTAACGGAGAATCCCCTCCCAGATAACATTCGACTGCCATCAAATAATTGATGACATCACCGTCCATAAGGATTGTACCTGATAAATTCAAGGATCGGAGTGTACTGGAAAGCGGCACGAGTTTCATGAGACAAGCTCCCGTAAAATGTATCGAATTACTAAAATCCAATTTTGATATGTTATTGAATCTTGATGCAATGTTTTCAATGGTTGTAGGTCTAATCGTCTTATTTTGGAGATCAAGACTCAATACCGATTCTTGTGCAACTCGTCGAAATCTCTTGTTGACACTACAAACGTTTGTCAGCATATCTTTTTGGTCAACATACCCACTAAAGAAACATTCTGAAAGCATATCGTCGGGCAAAAGATCCAACAAGTTATTCTGTTTCTTCTCAATACTCATTTCTTCATCTGATACATTCACGGCTTGACTTTGTCCGTTTGCTCGTTCATCTAACGACATGACCAAAAAAGAAAGTGATGCTCCTGTAGCCGGAGAAAAAAGGCCTGTTGGTGTATCAAAGTTATCAACACGACGCTTGGTCCTTGGTGTTATTTCATCTTCATACCGTTCATTGCGCTTCCGGGTGGCACTATAAGGTGGCATGGCTAGATGAGAAATGTGTTGGAAGTCGATACAGCACCGTGCAGAATGAGATGGCTAATACCCAGAATGTGTTCTTTAATTGTAAAGAAACGTGACAGTGGGAGTGAGAAAAATGCAAACAACCAAACAGACTGCCAAGAAAAAGAAAAAATACATACATGATGCAACGGCTTCTCATTCTGAAATGTCTAGAATGCAAGTATATTAATACATTATCAACGTTTATTAAATGAATACTGCTGATACGAAAGTTTGCACATGATCCAAAAAACGGTCGGTATCAGGGAGAGATTTGGAGTCCTCTCCACTGTAGGACTACGTAAGAACTAAGTACTCGTTGGACCTTTGAGACTATTAATTTTTTTGTGTATAATACGAGCTCCGTAAAGTGCAGAGCTTACAGGTGCCCCCGCCTCCCCCCCCAAAAGACACGTTTTGGACCCCGATTTATTTTATTATCCAACCATTTTTCATGTCATCCATCCATCAATCAATAGACCGATTTTGATTGTCACCTACATCAATCAAGCTGTCTCTAGAGAGTAATCCTAAGTCTAGATGAAATCAATATCTCTACACCATCAGTGACAAGAAACGGATAAGCAGTGTGATATTCCTGTTCTTTGGCGTCGTGCTTAAAGGAGATCTTTGTCTTCCTTTAAGATCCACCCAAAACCCTCCTGATCCGATTCTATTCTTGGATTTCGTTCGTCGGCGTCGTAAAGTTCTCGAATACTTTGAAAAACTATGAATGGTTTCCGATTGAACAAGTATGATTATTCAAAATATACTTCTTTGCGAAGAAAAATAGCTAACGTTATCCGTCTATTAATCATATGTTTGGTATTGCTTCAAGGTCATCATGGAACTGTGAACGGATTTTGGGCGACAACACCAAAAACAACAATGTATCGCGTTTTTAGATGTTCCCAAAGCACAACGAAGGATAAAAAATACTATGCCAAACAACCGCAAAGAAACTCAAACGCATTACCATCAAAGAATGGCGATGATGAAAATTCATCACTACTTTGTTCCTCTAGAGAAGGACCATTCACACCAGAATATTTGAAAGATTGTTGGGGTCGTCGCCCTCTCTTAGTAAAGTCGGCCTTTGATACGAGTGATTTGCTCCCTAAAGCGTTGAATCGAGAAGAAGATGATGACGAAGATGAAGAATCTATATGGCCAACGTGGGATGATATTATACAAATTGCATGTGATGAAGATGGTGAATCTAGACTCATTCGGCATTTTCCAGGTGATTGGGAATCTTTCACATTAGATATTGGACCATTTGAAGAAGACGAATTAGAAGAAATCTTCTCAAAAAGCAACAATAACAACAAAGAGCAGGATAGTGGTGACGCTCCTCCTTCAGGTCTCAGATCAACGTTAGTTGTAAACGATGTAGATCGGTTTTCTCCTCTACTCTGTGATTGGATGGAAGAGACATTTTCATTCCTACCAAGATGGAGAAGAGATGATGGACAAGTTAGTCTTGCTCACGCTGGTGGAGGGATTGGGTAAGAAAGTATTGAACCAATTGTATCCATAAAATTTTTGGGATCTTGTACCAAATCAACAGTTCGCTTTACATTGTTCTTACAAAAACTGTTTGCTCCTTTTCCAACCCACCAACCCGACCCACATAACACAAAAACATAACCGTTTGTTACTGAACATCAAAGTCCCCATGTGGATAACTACGATGTATTTTTGATCCAAACTCAGGGATCGAGAGTGTGGGAAATAGGGCAACGATTGATAAGTGTGGGGGAAGAATTCGATACGCTTGTAGAGGGTATTGATGTTCGTATTTTACAACATTGGAATGAGGAAAAGTCTAGGAAGAAAGTGACAAGACTTGAACTGAAACCTGGAGATGTCCTATACTTGCCTCCACGAGTGGCGCATTGTGGAATTGCATCATCAGAAGATTGTATGACTTTAAGTGTGGGTTGTCGGGCACCATCTGCATCAGAACTTGTTTCATGTGTAGCAGAGAAACTGTCGGAAAGTATCACAGAAAAAGCTGTTAAAAGATATGTAGATCCCAATCTTTTGGAAGACAACAAGAATTCTGACTGTCCCAATCTTATAGGAACCATCAACGATTCGGTCAAGAATCAAATGAAAGAACTAGTAATCGATGCTGTCAATGAAATACTCAATGATGACGTATTGTGGGATGAATTAGTTGGTAAAGTTGTCACAGAGACGAAACGCCTACGAGAGAATTACCCCATTGCTTTGTCAGAAGCTGATGGAACTCCTATTGACGAGGAATGGAACGAAAGTTTTGGTATTTGGGGGGATTCTTCTCGGACTGTTCGATCAGTTCTTAGTGGAAAAGGCGTCTTGTATCAAGCAGAAGGGGTTTCGTTTTCGTTTTCTTCTGTACAATCTCAGGATGGTCAATTTATTTTTCATCGATTGTTTGCGAATGGTGAGATGTTCGAAGTTGAGACAAAAATCGGCAATGATAATGTTCCCCGAATGCTCTCCTGCATTGTCAGGAACAGAGAATTAAAAGCAGATGTGCTGATGAAAGGGACAGATCAGATATCATCCGATGTCATTCGAGTGTTAGAAGCACTTGTGGCGAAAGGGATCCTGTATGGCTCTGATAATTGATATTTCTTTGAAGTGCTTAGCCTATGTCATTATTTATTAAAATATAAAGAGAGGTATCCACTTTGACATTGCTTGATTACGGTTAGTAAAGAAGAATGCCAATACTTGGTCAACATGTTTTGCGGAGGATAAATTGCTCCTTAGTGCCATGGTCTGATTGGTAGATTCTTTTTAGAGGGAAGACGAGCCCCGGACGCGCCAGTGTACCTTTCACTCCAACAGGGAATTCATACACATTCTGAAAACGGACTATCATCTGTAAGGGTTGTATAAGAGAGCACAAGCACAAGCAGGATACCATGAAATAGAATGCACACGGATCACTTTTACATGTCTAGTAATGGTCGCATTTATATTTGATTGTGTAAGTGTCACGATTCCAAGCATAGGAACTAAACCAGAGGTTATAAAAAAGATGCTATGGAAGTGGCCAGAAACAATGCTCGATTGGACTAATCGACTCCCTAATCTTGCTTTGAATTAACATGTACTCGCTATCTACTAGTTTACTAATTCGAATTCACACATACGCTATCTTGGCAATTCTTAGTTCCACAAAGTGAGTTGTTCACACACAAAGCTCCATTAGGTTGTTGGTATCGACAATAAGCCTAATCTAAGTTCGATCACGAAATGTTATTATCGTAAATGGTAACAGAGTTTTCAGGACAAAAAAATTTTCAGCATTTTCTATGAAATTCTGTAGATAGCATCGTTCAATTGTACATTCAGCGTTGTTGTTGCAGCGATCCGAGTTAACCTGCTTGCTTTGAAGACAAATCCAATCTAAAAAAAATCCACTTGTACACACAGTATCTTCTACGCAGGCATCATTATGTGAATCCTCCGACGGTTTAGAAGACGGAAGATGAGAAAATGAAAATATTAGAAAACATAATTAATCGCCTTTTGGACTTTATGAAATCTCGTTCGATGTTGGAGGTGATGGCATATGTGAAGGTGCATAGGATGGTAATTCAAATGAGTAGGTCGATGGGTAAAGCGATTGAGGACTTTGTGAAAGTGATGACGGAATATGTGAAGGTGCATAGGATGGTACTGCAAATAAGTAGGTTGATGGGTAAAGCGATTGAGGACTTTGTGAAAGTGGTGACGGAATATGCGAAGGTTCATAGGTTGGTACTTCCAATGGGTAGTTCGATGGGTAAAGTGATTGAGAACTTTGTGAAAGTGGTATCGGCATATGTGAAGGTTCATATGTTGGTACTTCAAATGGGTAGGTCGATGGGTGAAGTGATTGAGGACTTTGTGAAAGCCGTGATGGCATATGTGAAGGTGCATAAGTTGGTACTTCAAATGGGTAGGTCGATGGGAAAAGTGATTGAGGGTTTTGTAAAAGCCGTGACGGCATATTTGAAGGTTCATAGGTTGGTACTTCAAATGGGAAGGTCGATGGGTAAAGCGATTGAGGCCTTTGTGAAAT
Organism: Asterionellopsis glacialis; assembly: GCA_014885115.2. NCBI lineage: Eukaryota > Bacillariophyta > Plagiogrammaphyceae > Rhaphoneidales > Asterionellopsidaceae > Asterionellopsis > Asterionellopsis glacialis. The sequence continues at coordinate 9,029 of WKLE02000253.1, forward strand.
CCGTGATGGCATGTGTGAAGGTTCATAGGTTTGTACTTTAAATGGGTAGGTCGATGGGTAAAGCGATTGAGGACTTTGTGATAGTGGTGACGGAATATGCGAAGGTTCATAGATTGGTGCTGCAAATGGGTAGGTTGACGGGTAAAGCGATTGAGAACTTTGTGAAAGACCTGATGGCATATGTGAAGGTGCATAGGTTGGTACTGCAAATAAGTAGGTTGATGGGTAAAGGGATTGAGGACTTTGTGAAAGCGGATTTTTCGTTGGAGGTGACGGCATATGCGAAGGTGTATAGGATGGTATTTCAAATGGGTAGGTTGATGGGTAAAGTGATTGAGGATTTTTTGAAAGCCGTGAGGGCATATGTGAAGGTGCATAGGTTTGTATTTCGAATGGGTAGGTTGATGGGAAAAGGGATTGAGGACTTTGTGAATGCGGATTTTTCGTTGTAGGTGACGGCATATGCGAAGGTGTATAGGATGGTACTTCCAATGGGTAGATCGATGGGTAAAGCGATTGAGGACTTTGTGATCGTGGTGACGGCATATGCGAAGGTTCATAGGTTTGTATTTCAAATGGGTATGTCGATGGGTAAAGCGATTGAGGACTTTGTGATAGTAGTGACGGCATATGCGAAGGTTCATAGGTTGGTACTTGAACTGGATAGGTTGGTGGGAAAAGGGATTGAGATCTTTTGGAAATCGGATTCGACATTGGAGGTGACGGCGTATGCGAAGGTGTATAGGATGGTACATCAAATTGCGCATAAGAAGGCCGACCTGAAGGATTGAATGTCCTTTCTATAGAAGTCTTCTTGGACGGATGAGACGAAAGTATAGATGGCTGTTCCGTAAGGAGTACATCAAGTTCAGAAACCAGTTCTACACGATCGATGCCTGCAATTAGATTTGATATAGCTTCATCGTACGTGTTTTGGAATTCTTCTTCGGAGGGTGATCGAAATGTTGGATCTTTGAACCCGCAGACACACATATTAACATCGGGAACTTCAGTGTTCCTAATTGTAATATGCAAATCCAAGTTCTCACTGCTTTCAACTCCCTTTAGTGGCATCTTCTTACCACTCTTTGTTACCAATTGAAGATAAGTTCTGTACTGTCTGTACCTATATTATATGATACCTGGTACATGTGTAGGATTACCAAGGGAACATTTTTTTGTGTGCATTTTCTCTTGATAGAAATACAACAAACCTACCGATACAAAATAATAATTCATATCACGCGTGACACAAAATTATTATTGCAGGAGTTAGGTATTCGATGGCAGACAAACTTTCAAAAGATACACCAATGAAGTTGGAAAAAACACACTTCGAAATCGTTTTGTTTGGAGTTTGGATACTACAGTATTGATTTTCATATTATTGGTATCTTGATAAAGATATGTTTTAGAGAGTTCCAGGTTACATACTATTGGTTGCTAAACGCTTTCAGAGCAAGGTTATTGTTTCTTTAAAACAGGAGGCATACTACTACAACAAAAATATTCAGTCTTTTGCTGTTCTCCCCCCGGCAACATTCAATTTCGGTAAATTTCCAGGATGCTTTTTATAGGTTGACTCACGAATGTGTCCCACAACATCGTGAAAGGGTGTGGGTTTTGTAGAGTTCATCGGATGGCGTTTCTTGTGATGAGCTTCGGCGATTTCCCCTCGAACACCTTTTCTCTTTGACATTTTGTTTGGTACTTGACTCCGTTTCTCATTACGTTTCAGTTTCGGATTATGCTTCAAATCAAGGTTGGTATTCTTTGTACGCCCGCCTACACGGACAGGAGGTTTATCTGATTTTATATCTGCAGCAATATCCTTTACTCCATGCTTTACATCGCTAGCATAACGAGCATGCCGTCTTCGTCTTGGTTCTTGATTTTCATCGTCCATTCTCCAATTCGATGGTGATGCCACAACGACAGACACGACAACAAACATTAAAAGAGCAACTCTTGTAATTGAAGGCACCATTCTGATATTATTGTTTTTCAATAATTGACTGATTTTCATACTTGTTTTGCAAGCAACCGAGATGGATTTTATGTTCTCCTCCTTTACACTTGATGGAATAAAAATAACAGAGACACTACGATACAATGCTGTGAAACAATGTCTTCTTCGATAATGTGCGAAATACACAATACACTAAGAAGTAAGAATTGGTCGTGAGACGCTCAAAAAGATTTGAAAAAAAGGCTGGCTCGATAGAAAATTTGCTTTTCCTAAATGATTCTTATTGTAATTATACAAGACAGTATGATGAATATAAAGGGTAAAAATTTCAAAATTCCATAATAAAAACATGTTGATAAAGTCGTTGTATTCTAAATTCAATAATCCAATATGTACCAGGTACAGTACCTTTAACTTTTAGAGATACCTAGTATCTTTTAAATTGTACACCTTGTACGTTCATTTGGAACATATTAATAAGTATTATAATCACGTTGAAACAGCACATTATCACTATGTCATACTGCAAGTACCATTTACTCGTTGGACTTTTACCACAGGTAACTGGACGTTTTTCCATTTATCTAGAGTAGGTACATTAGACGAAAAGCAATGAATGAGAGCGCCATGATCGGATAGAAGAAATTCACATTGTTTTTTGAATGGTCGGTGGTTTCTGGATATCGACTGACGTGACAGCTCTATGGCTGACGACTTCTTCAAAGAGCCTTTTCGTTCTTTTCTCAATGTCCTGTGGCAGAGAATAAGCCTCTTGTGAAATCTACAATGCACTGTACTTTCCCTCCTTCGGCATCCATTCTTGTACTCAACCAGCTAGATAAAAAATAAGTATTACAATGGCATCTGCAATCTCAGCTTCAGCTCGTCATGCAAGGAGCAAAGTTTCTTGGTTGGATTTGCGTGGATCAGGTTTGTCTGCTATTGAACGATTGTGCCTAGAAGAAGCCTTGTTACGTCATGACCCAGAACAACGATCATGGGCCGTTGTGGGGACACACGAACCAACATCACATCGGTATTTACGATCCACTGACGTTCCATCTCACGTGACTGCATCAGATGACCCAAACAAAACTTGTTTAATCGTCATGGGCATTGGTGGCAAACCAAAGGAATTACTCAACCTCGATTTAGTTCGTCGGGATGGTGTATTAGTCATTAAACGTTTTTCTGGAGGTGGCACTGTTGTGTTGGACCATTCATCTATCTGGACTACCTTTATTGGTCGTACGCATCATTTTCCGCATGTTCCACCATATCCACGGGACATTATGAAATGGAGTGCAAATGAAGTATTCGATTTGACCTTTTCCAATCTAAAACAACAAAGCTTACAACGAATAGAAACTGGTACAGGACAAGTATCATCAACTAATCGAACAAGTATGATTATGGAAAAGGAATCTGGACATTTGAAACGGCATCAACAACAACAACAACAATCTTTAGTTATGGATACAAAATCATGTGGAATGGAAAATTCGGGTAGAACTGTGCAAGTACCACTTGCAGCAGGAAACAGCAGGAGCAATATTCACAACGGTAGGACCACTACCGCTGCTATTGAAATACCTGATTTTTCATTACGAGAAAATGATTACGTCTTGGGAGATAAAAAGATGGGTGGTAATGCACAAAGTATTGTAAAGGGTGGTTGGTTACACCATACAAGTTTTCTATGGGATTACGTAGATGAACATATGGAATACTTGTCACTTCCCAGGAAACGTCCTGACTATCGTGGAGATCGGTCTCATGATGATTTCTTGGTGAAACTTAGTCAACAATATGGTCAACGAGGAACACGACCATTCTTCACGTCCATGAAGGCTGCATGTGGTGAAAACTTTGAATTGGACGAAGTTTCGTTGCAGGAAGCTTTGAATATTGTCAATGATCAAGTAGGAGGATTGCAAACTTTCTTTGACAATAAGAGCCGTACACGTCTCATTGAATTAGAATAATTAACGATTGGATTAGAAAAGGAGACCAATCCGATACCAAGATGTCCGCTTACATCCAGTCACTATTTTTTAACACTTTTTGTTGAAGTAAATCCTAGTTTTTAAAGGAACGAACAGAGAAATATATCGATATCTTTTTTGACGAGAGAGTCAATTACGTTTCTGGCTGTCAAGCCGACAGGATGCCGCACTGCGTAACTATCAACATTCGCCACACCTACCAATCCAGCAGGTACCATGCCGTGGCAAGGCGCATCTGTTGACATCACCATGAACTTGATTGGAGATGCCCAATCATTCGTGTCATTCCAATTCTATAGCGCCCAGGTGATCCTCAGCCAAGTCACCTCCACTGGATGGGTCTTTCGTAATAGATTCAACATATCGAACTGCGTCATGGACGTTGCTTGTAAAGTGGGCACCATCGTTCCAAGTACTTTCGGAAAATTGGGCATATCTGTCTTCGATATCACGATAACCCATAACACCTACGCGAAGATGGAAATCAATGTCAGGGAACTTGGATTTGAGCTTTGAAGTGATCGAATTAGCACCCAGCATCATACTATTTACAGTCGCAGCTACCGAGCGTGCGTATGGCGCCATACTACCTGTTACGTCCACCAAGAATGCAATATCCAAGTCGATTGAAGATGGCATTGAGCCCTTCTTGAATGACGTGTAGATTTCCTTGAATCTCTTGTTGGCTGTCTTGGCAAGTAGAGCGTCAAAGTAGCGATGCGTATCACCATCCTTGACTGTCGCGTCTGACAAGTTCTCCTGGATTTTTTCGAAGCGCAGCTTTCGGCGCTCATCACGAGCAGAGCATAACTCTTGATACCACCTTTCCTTCAAGATATTGTCTTTTGTCCCTCTCGCCAGTCCAAACTGTTCTTCGAGGTCAGACTCCAGCAATATCATTTGATATGAACCCTTCTTACCCTGACGAGCTGTCCGGCCCTGTACTTGAATCTTCGGACAGAAACGTCTGAATCACGTGCATTCCACCATTTTTCTGAACCGCATCATCCTTGCAGAAGAAGTCTGTACCTCGGCCAAAGACGACAGTGCTTATCGTAATCTGACTTGCAATTGCAGCCTTGCTAATGACAAATTCTTTGTCTCCTGTACTTAAATCCTCCATGAGTAATTTCTTTTGTCTGCCTAGCTTCCGGTAAAAGGCGCTGTTGGTGAACTCTTTCAGGCGTGTATTGTCCCGGAAGAAAACAATGGCCGACCGCTTCTGCTTTGTGAGCGTTTGAATCTGATCGGTAATGCTGTGAAAGTAGTTGCTCATATGTTTTTCGATCCATATGCCGTCGCCAGCACGGTCGAATTGGAAGTGCGATTCACCATACACACTAGGAACGTTGATGAATGTCTCGACTCCATACGTAGCAAGAACATCGCATTCATTTTCTCCGAGCGCTGAGAGTGTGCCAGACACCCCCAAAATTCTTTCTGGTGATATTTCAGCATACGAGAATTGACCACAGGACACAGGCATAGCTAGGGCATGAGCGAGGGTGGAATCTCTGACCTTCAAATTGCCTCTGTCGGCTTCTTGAAGATATGCAAAACAGTTCGGTAACCATATGTTATTTCGTAGGATATCGAGTCCATAACCTTGTACCCGATGCGATCTGTCTCGCGATCGAGATGGTACGGCTCTTCGTCAACTTTTCGTACTTGATCAATCATCAAAGCAATTTCATTGTCGAGCAGGAACTTAAAATAGGGCATCTTTTCCAGTAGCTTAGTATAGGCTGGCAAATCTTGAATGTCGGAAAGTCTCTACCTGCGTCCACCGCATTTGTTTGCAATCCAAATGTGATTAATGATAAAGGCAATTTCAGGCTCACGCATCTGCTCACCTGATTATATGTCTGGCCATAGAAATCAGCCCAGAAGAATACATCTACTTCATCAACGAGCAGAATTTCCTTCCTCGATGCGCCTGTAAACTTGGTGCCAGTGCGGCCTTGTTGTTGGCAACTAACAGTTGTCTCGTCTGTAGCTCTCGCCTTGATTCTTGATCTTTCTTCGTTTTCTTTTGTTACCAGAGGACCAGCTGGTATCGACGCAATTGTCTTCGACTTCCACAACTGCTTCGCTACCAATATTATGGAATAAATTTTGGCGTTGTGAGTGCATGGCCGCTTCTTCCAATTGGCCACGAAGTAAAGCTTCAGTCAAATTTCGAATGTCTCCCTTGGCCGCGGTGGTCTCTTCTGAGCATGTGGTAATTTTAGAGTACTTTATAAGCTTAGAACACCAAATATTCCAAATACATCCTGGAATAAATGAAAGTCACGTCCGGACAGGTACTCGCTGTAACACACACAACGAGCGCGGAATCCAAGAAGGCTCAAGACGACTGCAGCCGTATCGAGTATCATCGATTTACCTTCGCCCGTCCTGATCTGCATAAGCTGACTGTCAAGACCGGTGGAAGAAGAAGATCCACAGCCAAACAAGGTCAACAGCGTCAAAACTTGAATGTTATGGGGCTTCATCAGCAATTTCTGGCTCGTATCTCCATTGCTCTCAGGTCCTAGACGATTGTAGCTTGCACCAGACTTCAAGATTGTAAAGACTGCAAAGATGCCTGCAAGGATATTTGGGATTTGACACTTTACCTTTTCATTCCAGCATGAGTTACAATCGATCGGCTGCAGCTTGTTTGCTTGTTTAGCTGTCTTTAGGACAAGTGCCTTAAGATCAGCATCAGGCTCGATGTATTCTCCGAGCAGCTTCTTGTACTCGCTATCAAAATTCTTAAAACTTTCAAGCAACCTATCCCTTTCCACAGAAAGGTCTTTCTTGCCCCCGCTAGTTCGATAATAACCCTTGATGCCGCTCACTGTGTCCTCGGCAGGTTTCAGGGAGGTCTCCTCGTTCCAAACCATTGTGCAAACCTCTTTGAAGTGGCTAAATTCAGTGACAAGGATCTGGGCCACATGGTTGTCTTCGTCGGTACCATTCTCACTGCCGCGCTGTAGACCGAGACCAAATTCAAAAAGGAAGCTATAACCCCATTCAGAGCCGAGATAGGCCTCTAAAACACTGCACACCACAACCTTTGTACAGTCTTTGAACAGAGGCAACTCAACGAGGACATGTCCCATATTGAGAAAGCAAAGCCTGAAATCGTCAATGTTTTCCTTGGCAGATTGTTTCGTGGAAACGTACCCACGAGCGCGTTTGTCTAGGCTTTCGATCTCTTGCTCAACTTTCCTCACGATGCCGTCGTCCCAGCTTGATGGAAAGATATTTCTATCGGATTTGAATCTTTCCTCCATCAGCTTGAGATCAGTGATACTATCATTCAAAGCTCGGTAGTTCCTTGACGACCTATTGCTTTCCACGTCGACTCTGGATTTTTCAACGTGAGACCGTACCAATTTATTAATCTCTTGGTTAATTTCTTGGTGTTCGAGCTTGGGCGTAACGATATCCTCAAGCGCCTTGAGATCACCGAGCTTGAAAAGCAATCTCTCAACTTGTTCGTATCGTTGCTCTTCAAGGCAGGATTTTACTTCTTTGCGTAAGTACGACCTGATACCTTGATGAGAGATCCAAAGGGTTCCTCAGCATCTTCTCTCGATGACACTCTTTCCAGCAGCTTATCATGTGCATCCTTTACTGTTCGAAAGGATGCACCAGATTTTTTTTGCCGGTCTTATCTGGGTGGTATTTCTTTGCAAGTTTCTTGTAGGCCTTCTTGATATCAGATTCAGAAGCTGAAGGTGGCAATCCTAGGACAGCGAAGTCTTTGATATTGGCAAGGCTTCGACCACGACTAAAGTGCTCAACGCTGAGT
>WKLE02000258.1:0-31765 GCA_014885115.2 Asterionellopsis glacialis
GATAATGATCATGGAGATGTCAACAGTTCAATGGAGTCCGAAGCAAGTGAATACAGCACAAAAAGTCAACAGTTAGTGCTCCAAATGAGATCACCCAATCGTGAAAATGTTAGACCAAAGCTCAAAAAGAAAAAATCTCAAATGTTAAAGAAAAGGGAAGGCAAATCTAGTACAAAACGGACAGTTCCAAAGGGGGGCACACCGTTGCGAAATACCATGAAAAAAGTAAAACGTTAGGCTTGACATTCCAATGAGCATGTCAATCAGACGATTGAACCAAGGGAGAAAATAAGGGAGTCAATAAATTTGAGAAATATTTACAAACATCCATCTTGTGCACTTTTTCTTGATATTTTTGCTGCAAAGAGTATTGGACCAACCCTTTGTTTTGTTATCCACTGTACCCGGTTTTTCAATCGACACCGTGACGAGTTGAATTTATGACCTAGAAGGCAGGTTGCGCTTAAAACATTGTTTCTTGTTGATGCACTTTATGATCAACAATGCTTACAGATTGATCACCGTAGTAATCTCCGAACCAAAGGAAGCTTATACAACCTTTACCTTTTCAACCATCTTCGTCATCATCATCGAAAACTCAAACGTTTCGTAACTCAAAGAAAGCACATATTAAAAAAATCAAAAACGATTGGATCATGAAAATAGTAGTGTACTCCGATGAATAACTCAGTTCTATCTTAAAAAAGTTGATCAATGATATGTATGTTTTTCCGTCAGGTAGCAGTGTTGTAAATGATATGTATATTTCTCCATAAAGTAGCAGTATTTTAAAAATGTAGTAGTATAGTGTATTACGACAATCCCAGTCCAACAGAGAAAGAGAGAGTATGATCAACCTTGTAAAGCTCCCTCTCGTGGGCCGTTTCTTCAGGTGAACCACAAACACCAAGCTATAAAAGCTGAACTTTCTGTAAGCAAAACGCGAGATGATCATATAGTACTCTCTCCCCTCTTGTTGGAACTGTTCATGAAGCAAAAAATAAAAAGTTGAATAAAAAGAACTTAAGCCATTCGAGCTGCTTTCTGAGCGATGCGAGCTGAACGACGAACAGTTCTTGCGACCAAAGTTACACGATTGATTTCATCGACAAGGACAGAACCCATCGAATTAAGGAGGACTTTTTGGAAATTGATACGAGGTTCGGGAGTGAACTCCTTAGTAGTAGTATTATCAAGATCGAATCGAACCAGACGAATCCGATTCCGGAAAGCAGGAATTTCAGGGACAGCGTATCGAACTCGACGGTCGACGCGAGGAGCAACATCCGAAGAAATTTCAGCGACACCAGAAGAAACTTCAGCGACATCGCTATCGAATCCAACTGCACGCTTGACGAACTTTGTCATGCTGGCAATCTTGTTAACAGCGGAGTTCATAAAAAAGACCATTGTTTAAAGTAGTGATGTGTTGTTGTTGCTGTTGTTGTTGATGATGATGATGATGATGCTTAAAAGAATTACCAATTGTGATGCAAACCATGCGAACCAAGTTAACACGCTGTAACCGACACGTTTCTCCTGTTCGTGGCGCTTACTAATCTGTAACCGACCAGAGACATGAATTTGAGACTTTCGAATTTCGAAATTTGAAAATGTTGCTCCTTGAGATTTTAAGAATTTGAAATTCAATCGTGAATAGACATGAAGCCCACCTTGAAGCCACAAAGTGATGAGACATCTTGCTGTCTGAATTAACATATTAATAGCCGCCGCACAGGACAAATAGAACTTTTTGTATGTGGGCGCCAAAAAAATGTTCAGTACGCCGCCTTTTAACCTTTTCTCTAATCTAGTTATATTCCGTCTGCCAGAAGCTAGGTAGATGCATAATTAGTTGTGTTGTGAACCTTTTTTTAGTGCTCACAAAAAAGTTCGAAAGTCACGTGTCCTGCGGCGGGGCACCTCCACGGCGAACACAATTTAAAATGTTGATAGGTTGTTGTCTCGTTTGCTAGAGTTGTGACCTTTTCTTTTTTGGGGAGTCCTAGCAGAACAACTTTGCTAGACGGAAAAGATAGAATGCGTGGAAAACACTCGTCACAATAGCTCTCCTGTCGAGTTTTTGTTTTCTTCTCATCGCATTGTTATACAAGCTGACATCTGATGTCATTTTTTTAAAAAATTAACATACTTGCCAAATTGAGAAATACGGAATAGAAGAAATTACAGCAGAATACGACAGCTATGTTCAAAGGTTAAAGATGAAGTTCAAATTGTTTTCGAAGATAATGTATTTAGATGTACATCCAATACAATATCAACATGTCAACCTTGATGTGCAACACTTCCATCTATTCTTGTTCCTTGTGATTTTATTTTTCAACACAGTACGAAGTGCAAGCATGCTGACAATTATGTACTTTAGAATATCCTCTATGTCAATACCGGATTTTCAGGGAAAAACGCGCCAGATACACAATACGGTCTTGCAAATTCATCTAATTACCTTTTCGCATAGTCTTGAAAAGATGAACAGGGAGAGAAACAGTTCTCACTTTAAAGGATCACATTTTCTATTGTACCATGTTCTTTGCTAAGTCGATTTACTGCATTTACAACATAGTGGCCAGCGGGATAAGCTTCTACGTACTCTTTCTAATGGGTTGCCGTCGAGGCGGCACGCAAAAACTACTTCGGTCCTTCTGTCGTCTACCACAACTAAGAACGGTAAAACTGCAAAATAAATAGTAAACGACAATGAGCTTCAAACACAGTTGCATAGGATGAAAGCTAACTTTTTTCTGTGATCGAATGAGGTAGCCAAGAAAGAAGGAAAGACAAGGAGACCAAGAAGAAACTAATTTTGGATTCTGGTGTCAGGTTTGACCTCTCCTCCAACCTCATCAACCGTGCAGTTCCAACAATACGCATTATAGCATATTCAAAGATGCAATTGATATTGACCCACTACTAGTAAAAAATTATGGATAACATATACTTGACCCACTACTAGTAAAAAATTATGGATAACATATACACAATCCCGCTGTTTCAAGGATATAGAACCACTCCTAATTCTTATTTTTCCCTTTTTAAGTAATAGCAGGAAGTTCCTTTGCAGGAAGGTCAGGATCATAAGTGCCATTGTTGGCATGTTTCTCTGGTATTTCAGATTCAACAGAAGAGTCATCGTCCGAATCTCCACGGCGGATGACAGTACCATCAGGTCCAATGACTGTTTCCCCAGTGCTTACTCCACTGTCAATGGTAAGCTTCATAAGATACCCAAAGAGTACTGTATTCATGACAAGCAATAGTGTCCAAGTAATATTTTTCAAATTCAGTAACGCAAAGACTGTAATGACAACAATAACAAGGATGAAAATTGCAATTACATGTCCCTGTTGCAATCCTGCTGCCGTAATTGCGGCCTCTTCCAACAAAGCATCCTTTGTAGACATATTTCTACGCATGACAACAATGGCAATCAACATACCAGTGCCTAAAAGAGTCGGAGTAGCATAAGACAGGAGAATGAGAAAGCAATTGAAATAGAGGATCTCAAGTACACTCTAAAAACCCAAGAAACGTACCAAAGACACCAAGTATGGAAAGCAGGATTTTATCTGACGTATTCCATCCATCGCGACGTTCCAACCCCATCTTTTGACATTTTCTGTTACAAGTTTCTTTGTATGCCCAAACATTAGAGCATAATGGAGCATTCATTTCACGATTTTCGTAGTATTGATCATCGACATTGTCATCATTTCTGTCTACCCAATTGACACACTGTTGGCATTGTTTGAAGGGAAGTTGAAGATCAGAAGCATCAATATTGGCATCATCTGATCCGTTGACTGTATCCCTCGTTTCACACGTGTTGTCCTTGTAAATATTAACAGAAATCGATTGACTGGTACCATCTGTGCACCCAACTTTCACATAATACTGGTAGAGTAGATAAAGAACAAACATAACAATGTGAGCAATTTCATTGTGACGTTTGTAAATTGAGATTTGCTGGCAAAATTCAGCTCATTATTTACTGGATTGATATGCCGAAGAATGAACCTACCTTCTGATTATTTTTCTCCACCATAGTACAGTCTGTGTAAATAGCAGCATAGGGAGATTGGTAATCATCATTTCCTGCATCTTCATTTTTCTGTTCTACCTCCTGCAAATATGCATTCACAAAAGTACCAACTGGTGTTATGTATGTTCCCATAGGATCATCAGCGCATTGTTTGTAGCCTTTCTCAAACACAGAGTAAACAATGACGTCAACATCATTGCTGTATAGTTCAAGAAATAGATGGTTTTCACCGGAGAAATTGCAATTACGAAACTAAGTTAAAAAATATCAATTGACGTTGACACAAGAGAGAGCATCATCACCTGTACATCAGGAGATGCCAATACTGGTAACAATTTACTTGAACTTACTGCACAATGCATCTCTTTGGAAGGATAGCATACTCTGTCCAATACTTGATATAATCATCACCTTCATAATTGTTTGCCGCTTGATAATCTTCTGCCTGTACTGATGGGAAAGTCAACCCACATAAAACAACCAACGCTAGAAACTTAATTCGGTCAATCATTATTTTAAATTCACCGCGCCTTCTTTCGAAGGATTCCACTATTACAATACTTTTGTTGTCGTCTACGCGAGAAGATTCTGTTCGGTGTCCAAGAAGATCGAGCAAGATGAAACCTCGAGCTGTCGTTCCTTGTAGTTTTCCCAACAGGGCCAGATACAGCCAGTAATTCTCTACTGTAGATGGGCTCGAGAAAAAAAAAGTCGGCACCGTTCTCTAACGGATTTCTAGCGCAATGTTGCCAAAGTTTACTGTAACTGCAAACCCTCTAGTTTTTCTGCAGAGATTGGACCGCACAGCTGCATTTTTCCTTGATTTCCCTATCTATCGTCTTGGTAAATTTTTTAATTAGGACCCAGAGTCTACCGTTATTGATTTTGAAACAAAAGATTCGTCACTTTTGTTCTTAAAATCTCGCCTAATAACGTCTGGTTAACGTCAATTCCAAAAAAATGTATAGTAAATCTTTTGAGATCATCGCGCATTGGCTTATTTTAAAAATCTCTCTCTACTTTTTCCGTAATACAAAGCGAGCCGATCTTCTTTTGGATTCGACATGTACTGGGAAGTACATCTAGATGGACTATTACAGACTTGTAAGTACATGGAAGTCAAATATTAGACAGAATTCATTTAAAAGAAGAACCTAATTTACGTTGAGTTGTATGAGTTCTTCGTACCAGATTACAAATCAATTTACACTAAGTACCCGGTATGACGTTTGCGAGATGAATTTGCTGGTTTGTATGATCATTTTTCAACGGTTTGTCTCTTCCTTCGTTCAAGCAATCATCAATCCACGAAAACTAAACGATGGAAAGTGTCATCACACCTGATGACTCACGACCGACTCGAACGACTCAAATGGAAAAAGCCAGCCTGCTCCTACCGGTATGATTACTTCAGGGCCGTCCTTGCTTGCTTGGGGCGGCCGGTGATGGCTTCTATTTTATTTTATTTATGTATAATAAATAGGAGTAGTATTTATTTTTTGATCCTTGGTTTTGGTTGTGGATAGAAAAGAAAGATATCACGCAAAGCGCATTTCTCGCTTGGATGGAAGGTCACATCTGTCTCACTGTGGCATGACCCGAACTCACCTTCGGCCTGCTTGCTGTTACACTTTTTTAAGGTTGAGCGGGAGTAAACATCACAGTGTGTCGAGTGACAACGTATCTATCTTAGTCTCTGCAAAAGGCAAATGCGTTAAGAAGTCAAAAGTTACCCATCAAAAGTGACTGACTGATTATTTCATTCTTTATCATTTCCATCCCAACACTGGCTGTAAACAATGGAAAGCTGGGTGTTGGGAATCTTCCAAGAACAACTTTCAAAGGTTCGTGTTTAAATACTAATTTTATTGCATCCTCGAAGCTTTCGCTTGAGAATCGTCCACTTTCACCACTCACTCTCTGTATTCCCAAATTGATTCTCGTGTCTTCCATTGTACCATTCGTTACCTTCTCATTTCTGACACGCTTCTTTAGTTCATTGTTGGATTCCGAAGTGATCAAGTAAATGCTAATTTACTTAACGGAAAAGGTGAAATCAAAGATATATCATTAAACTGTACCGAAATCAATGGCATCCTCACGGAAATTACTCCCTACATTGAGTTTGAGTCAGTTCATGTCTCCAAACTAAGTTTCCATGTATCGTCCTATACCAATATAAAACATGCACCAATACTTATTGATATAGGGGACATCAAAGCCACAATGGCAGAACCTTTAGACTTTGCTGGTGCTAGTATGGAAAAAAAGATAAAACAAATAACAAGAGAAAAATTAGAACAACTCATTGCTAGTGGGAAGCAAAAGTTACGTGGACGATATAGTTTGTTCGATCGGATATTAGATAATCTTTCTGTAGAAGTCAATAGTGTGAATATAAGTTTCCAACCAAGAGGTAAATTCAAAACGAAACGGTTGGGACGGTGGACACCACCCAAGTTGCTTGCTACGTTACGACATGTCCGATACGTAAGTGTAGATGAACATGGATTAGAGGCAAGCCCAGATGATGTGTGGAGACATAATAGGCATCATCATGGCCAGCCAATGTGGAAATGGACAATACTTATTTTTAAAAAGTTATCAATGGAATACAGCTTTTCGTTGCTACCCGTTGATGGGTCACCAGTGCCACCACCAATATTGAAAGATGAATTGATAGAAGTTCAAATGACATACCGTAGACGTTATCGAGATGCAGCTATTTTGGGTGTCCAAGTTGATACGACATTATCCAGAGTAGAGGTGGAATTGGCTTCTTCTACTGTGACGTTGTTGGCTCATGCAGCTGCAGGATTGAAGTATTGTTTTTCAAAGGATAGAGGATTCGAAGATCCATTATTATCACATAGCAGTCAATCTGCAAATGCAGATACTGGAATTGAAGTTGCACTGACCGAATCAGCATCAATGGATCCTGAAGCGAACGAGTCTGCTCATGATGACGACACGGACGTAGTAGATCATACTGCTGTAGTTGTATTGGATGACTCAGTTTTGGACAGAATGGAAGAGTTATCATCTTCGTCATCTTCAGTTCAGGATGATGCATCGATATCAGAGCAAGAAGATGAAGAAGAAGCCTCGAAGGAAACGAATGAGGCAGAGCAAACAAACACGGCGCCAGCTGTTACCGCGAACCCCGAACAACCAGTTCTATTGTTACCGAATGGCATTGTTATCCACGAGCAAGTATCCTTTAGTGTTACTGTATTGGATTGCTCCGTCCGTGGCAACTACCTTCCAAAGGATGATGGATATGTTCAAATGACAATTAAGGGCTTAGTCACTGAAATGATTTGGCCCAAGATAACGGGCGGGAAAGGCTTGTACGTCCAAAACTCGTTCTCCTACATTTCAGTCAAGGATTGCCATGGTCCAAAGATCAGATCAATTCTAATTGGTGGAGTTCACAATGACAAATCTAACCCTGTAGAAGAACCATCGATTCCGGTTAATCTAGATAGAATGGGCATTGACTCTTTCCCACTGTTTGAAGATAGAGCTATACGTTATAACCCGCTTGGTATTAGACCCTCTTTTCCCTCGCAAGCTCTTGGCCTCAAAGTAACAGTGGATTACGTCGATAAGGTGCGATGAATACCAGAGCTTGTTGATCCGACTCATAATTTTGTTTGTACTGACCAACTTCCTTACTTTTTGTTCTGAACGATCGACTTAACGAAGGATGGTACAGAGAAAAACGAAAAAGAAGAGGACATAATGGTGCTTAGTGAAATTGGAGTCGATCAGTTTGATCTTGTTCTTGATGCAGAGCCGTGGAGCCGAGTTATTCGTTTTGCAACCAATGGTGGGGATGGATTTAATGATCGTTGGCACTCTGGAAATTGGACCGACGAAGTGGATTCTGATATGCTCGTTGATTCGAGTAAGCCACTCGCATTCAAAGATTATGTTCAGCCATGTAAGGAATTTTTCTTCGATGACGACTTCTTGATCTCATCTAATCTGTTCAACGTTACTGCAAGAATTACAAATGTTGCAGCGCACATTCCTGCTGCTGTCAGCAAAGATATACGTAGTTGCGATATTGTCTTTTCAT
Organism: Asterionellopsis glacialis; assembly: GCA_014885115.2. NCBI lineage: Eukaryota > Bacillariophyta > Plagiogrammaphyceae > Rhaphoneidales > Asterionellopsidaceae > Asterionellopsis > Asterionellopsis glacialis. The sequence goes on from WKLE02000258.1 coordinate 8,145, forward strand.
TGGATGAGTCTATGCTTTTGATATCATCAGCACTGCCGCGCACGTTTTTAAATGGAAATATCGGGAAAACTTCGAAAGAAGGTGAAATTCTATTCCCGAACGATAAATCAGATATTTGCTACGAGTTGGAAAGGACAGAAGATCCTTCGCTCAGGCAAGCGGGAAAAATGACAACAAGGAATGTTCCAACGTTCAGGGTACAAACAACAATGAAAGGGTGTTCTGTCAAACTAGTGCCTATCATCCCGCTATTCAAGTGCGCAAAACTTGAGCAATTGATTGAGCCAACAGACATTACCCTCATTGTCTGTTTTGAAGAAATAGCTGAATTATCTCGCAAAAAAAATCGAGTCAAACTTGCGCTCTTTGTGTCAATCTTGCTTCAGAGAGTTGAAATGAACTTAGATTTTGGATTGTTGGCCAGTTCCTTGAATACTGTTCTTCATCATGTTGAAGTTACAACTGATACGATTGACTCTCTTCAATCTGTTGGAATTTTGCAGAAGCCTTCTGTGACGAAAGAAAAACATCAAAGAGCAATTGAAAATATTGGAGAAGACGGTTTGTACATTGAGTCTCTTATTCAAGGTTTGAGAGTCATGATGAAAAGACAAATTTCTCGAAGCAGGAAAACAGGAGGTTTCTACATATCACTAGGTCTTGAAACAGGTGATGTAAATTTGAGCATATGGCGTCAGAGTGTTCCTCTGAGCAATCGTCTGCAATCACACAATGTGGAGGAGAAGCATGACGCTAGTACCTTCCTGAACGCCATACCGGTAGTAAAACTGTTGGAATTTCACGGGAAAGGTGTTGAAATAAGTGTAGAAGGAAGTGTTTTTTCTGAGGCCCGCCGGAATGTCATTAAGATTTGCCTATCAGAAATGACAGTTGGGTTATGCGACTTTGAAAGCCAGTGTGAGAGCCATGTCAACCGCGATGCACTGACAACAACGGAAGGTGAAGAAAATACACCGGAAGAAAGCAAAGATCTTATGATGGATTTACCAATGGTAACTTTAGTGAAACTTGATGACCATTCGGTTCAGGAGGACATTCGAAACACTTCTAGCAAAACAGAAGGATACAGCGGTGTTTTGTTACGATTCGAAGAAGAGGCCGGTGCGTCAAGGTCAATCTCATTTGGTTGTGATGTTGCAGTAGGCAGTGCTGTCACGCTTCTGAACAAGGAAATTGAGACCTTTTTAATTCTGTCAGTAGAAGCATTGCTAGCTCCTCTGCAAGCGAAATACAGATCTACTGAACACACCAACGTCGAGAGTTGTACAATATTCCCCCCAGGCTCGGTAGGCAACTACCTAGAAGGTTTATGTAACTTTTCCCTTTGGCCTTTTAGTACTAGAGCGGAATCTGGCGCTATTGTAAATGGCGTTTCTGCAACTGATGCAGCAATTATACAACGCATTGACCAAGTAATTAAGAAGTTGCTTCCGGATGACGTTGCAAAAGTAGCGATTGGCATTTCCTCTGGAGACGTGCTCCTCTTTATACCGGAGAAAGAGAAAAGAAGCAAAGTTGCCTCGGACACAGACTCTTTATGCCTCCATCTATCTGGCTCGTCCCTCGCACTTGCATTCTTACAGACAAATGAAGAGTGGAACCGCGAAAAGGATGTTTTACAAATGCCAGTAAACCTGAGCAATATGTGGGAAGATATTTTTGCTAGTACGTCTCACGGCTATTACCTCAATCTAAAATCAGCTCAAGGTTTATACACAGCATCGTTAGAAAACGGCTCAGGTACTCTGAAGGACAGGCTAGTACCAATGTTTGGATCGAGATGCTCATATAATCCATCAGAAATCTCGACCTCGGTCGATGACGTCTCCTTGTCAGTTTCTGAAACACAAAAGTTTTTATCTGCTTATGATTTGTTGATTTCAGTTTGTAATGACCTAGTTGAAAGCTCCTTTCATATTAGCGGTGCTCTGTCTTCTTTGAACATCAGAAAACTGCCGGTACAACTACATGTTGGCACATCTTCGATTTGGGGAATAAAAAATAGCAGCAAAGCATTTGATTTGTTTACTTCAGCGCAGGATGGCCTAATTAATGCTATCAGTACAAGTCGCTCGCTTTTGAATCAAATAAAAGAAAAGATTTCTTCGCATGACTGTAAGATGAAATCAAAGCTTCTAGAATCGGAAAAGGAAATTGACCGTCTAAGGCAGTTAGTGTTTTTGAAAGAAAAAGATCGTCTGGCGGCATTGGCCCTTATAGCTCCTCAGGCAACGGGATGGATTCGGATGGGTGGAACTCATCAGAGTGGCCAAAGGGTTGCCTCCAACACAACCACGGTGTGGCCTTACTGGGCAGCACTTCGACGATCATTGCTTATCTTGTTTACTTCTCCTGGAGGTTAGTACTTCACATTGCACCAATTTTTTTGGAAAAAGACATTCTTACTTCTCAGGTAACGGTCAATCATTTTGTTCTTTTTTGTTCTTTTTTTAGATGATGCTGTTTGTTTCATTTCACTACAAGGAGCCCAACTTTACCCCCTTCTGTGCGAGCGATCAAAACGGGGAGTCAAAAGGGGATTTGCCATTGTGGAAAGCACTGGAGTTACTCATTATTTTGTGGCAGGATCGGGGTCCGAATATGACATGTGGACACGACAGCTGCATCGAGCAACCAAATATTACTCGTCCGCCGCTTCTGAACCAAATGCGATTGGATCAGCAGCATCTTCTGTAGTTGATAGGGTATCTGATTCTGATAATGACAGCGGTGGGCAAGCCTCTACCCAACGAAAGGGTTCGTTAACAAAGGATTGGGAAGATGATGACCAGTCGAGTCGTTATTCAGAAGACATAGATAGCAGCGTATCTCCAAACAAGATAGTTAACATTCGACAAAAACTTGCTGCAGTGAAGACGGGAACATCTCATAGGTTCGGCTCTGCGGTTCAAAACGCGAAACAAAACGTTAAGGCTGCCAAAGAGAGGCGTCGGCGTCGAGCTTATTCAGAGGATAGTCTCGGCAGTGGAGGTGCAGCTGACATTAGCACTATGTCCGAGGTTCCTGGCGACTTCAAAGAAACAGAATCGAAGGAAGACAAACATGCGATAGGAGAACAACCACGAACAGCGACCAACAATGCTGGTGTACGAAACAGGTTCGGCTTAGCAATGCAAAAGGCAAAGCAAAATGTCAAGATTGTAAACGAAAAACGCAGACAACGGACGGAAGACACAAACTCTACCTTTTCTGGAGATCCGGCACAAGTATATGACATGGCGTTGGACAGCAAAAACAATTCGCTACACGGAGCACAAATCCAACCAGATAGACCAATCGAAAATATTGATTTCCACAGCGAAGTGCGTGGCGATACAGATGACTTTCTCGGTGGAGAAGGTGGCACGGTCGAACCAAGCGAAAGTCAAGATTTTCAACATGAATATGATTATCAACAAGATGACGTTGCTAATAGACGAACTAAGATCGGCAACAAGGTATCAAAAATAGGTGCAGCAGTCAAATCTGTTAGACTTCAGGGCAATCGTTCCAATAGAGCCCCGAGAGAAGACGACGGCAAGGGCAGATTCGGGTTGCGCCGGTTCAATAAAGGTCAAAGTTCGAGCACTTTTAATGCTGGGGCTACCGGTGCCGTCAAAATAAGGTTAGCAACGATCGGGGCGGAAACTCTAGATATTTCTGATAGCGCCCCCGTCACTTTACTCGAGCCATTGAAGAGTGTTCATGGCCAATTGCTTGTCCACGTGGAGACTCTACAACCCGATGAAAAAGATTACGTAACTGATGCCTCGAAGCTGGTACCTGTACCTGTAAGGGAGAACGATGGAAACGTCCACACTCAAAGCAACACAGATACAGTCACAAGCGATGACATCCAGAACTATACCCAAGAGAACACTATGGAACAGTCTGTGCTGAACAATAATGACCAAAATAAAGGAGCGGAGTCTTCTCATTTTGTCTATCAATCAGAGTTGAATGGCACACGAAAATTTCGTATTATTTTTCTTGACAAGAAGTACAAAGAAACCGATAAGGAGAAAGTTGTTGATGGAGTCGTGAGGAGCTTATCAGATGTACTATCTCTCCAAACACTGGTTTCTGAATCATTGAATCAAATCCCACTTGGACTTCTAGAGACCGAAAGCTCTGCAAGTAGGATTAATGGGGGCGAATTAAATAGTAATTTGGCTTCCCAACTTGGACTAACCCCACTTGACTCTGTTCTGTTAGCTGCAAAACTCTTAGGGTGCCTCTTTCAATATGAACGAATGGATGAGAAAATCTCTCATTATCAGTGTAAGGTTTTATTTGTTATTTTTTTAAAGACCTGGAAAATGCTTCTTCGTAGTGCTCACAGCTTTTTAACATTCGCTGCCACTCATTTGCAGGCGAGATACTCGGAGATTTCTTGAACATTATTATAAACTGTCCGCTGCCCAAGTCAGTTCATGGAGCAGTTGAAAATTTCTTAGGACTTGAAAATCTCGTTGGGGCGACACCTACCCTTGACACTATTGAGAACAAGATCATTCTTCCCAAGAAAAGTTTTGAGTCCCTATCTCCCAGTGACCCAACCACCAGTGCAGTTTTATCTCTTACATCGGCATGTGAGAGCGAAATGTCAAAAGCTGAAAATCTTGTACTGCTAGCGCAGAAGATAGCATCGTCAGGTGAACATATGCAGACTGACCTTTCAGAAAACCAAGTTGTAGAGGTTGAATCTGCATTTGTCCCTCCCAGCAATCGGGCTCTAAATGCGGCAATCGAGGAGAAAATGATGAAAGTGATGGCGGAACGGGATGAAGCCCAAAAAAAGATGTACGCATCCCGCGTGTTACATATCCGTGAGCTGAACGATGAAAAAATAAAAATAGATCGTCTGACCAAGGCAATTGAAAAAAACGGAGGCGAGAGCGGTGATGAATCGAAGGAGACAAACAACAGTTTCAATGTTGTACAAAGTACAGATGCAGAACTCCTTTTTCTCTGCCAGCAGCTTGCAAGCGAGATCTCAGAAAAGACTAGTCTAGCGCTTGAAACGATCCGTCTGAAGGAGCTTCTAGAAACACATCAAATCAAGGAACGTTCTGAAAACGAGGCGTTGCACAGTGAAGTTAAGAACTACAAGGAACTGGTAGCTAATGAGAAAAATTGCACTGAAAAAGCAAGGAAGGAAGCCGAAAACTGGAAACAGATGTACGAAAATCTTCTTTCGAAAGTGGAGAAAACAGTCTAAAATTGTTCCCACTGACCTAAATACTACGCAAAGCCTGGTGACATGGTGATTTTACAGTTGTCTAATATGTTGTGTATGTTTTCGACTGTCCTGCGAACTGCAACTGCTGCATCCGAGGTCTAATGAAGATTAATCTTCTGTTAGCTAACTTAAATTAATAAAAAACGATTTGTTCAAAAATGTTTGATGAGAGAAGAATTCATGGTGGTTTCAAGGTAATGGTGTCAATTTGGCTAAAGCTTTACAGTTGATCTAGAGTTAGTATGAATCGAAAATGGGATGAAATATTTAATCTTCTTCGGCGGTGGCGACGAATCCCTTCTTGAGTTCGTCTTCGACATCCTTAGGGACGAATTCATAATTGGCAAGCTTCATTGAGTAGTTGGCACGTCCCTTACTCATGGAACGAAGAGTGGAGACATATTGGAACATATTAGCAAGGGGGACCATGGCGGAAATGGTCTTAACATTACCACGCTCTCCAAGATCCCCAACAAGACCACGGCGAGAGTTGATGTCTCCGAGAATATCACCCATGTATTCCTCAGGAGTACTGACATCGACCTTCATCAAAGGTTCCATCAGACGGGCCTTGGCTTTTCTGAGACCCTCACGGGCGGCAGCACGTCCAGCAATTTCGAAAGCCATAACGGAAGAATCGACATCGTGGTAGGCACCATCGGTAAGAGTGGCCTTCAATCCAAGAACGGGGTATCCTGCAACAACACCAGACCCCAAAACAGATTCGATACCCTTTTGAACACCAGGAACATATTCCCTAGGGACGTTACCTCCCTTAATATCAGAAGCAAACTCGAAGTCCATGGCACCCTCTTCTTCAGAGAATTCCTTGGGTTCGAAGATAATCTTAACACGAGCATATTGTCCAGAACCACCAGATTGCTTCTTGTGGGTGTAGTCAACCTCAGCGGTGGCTGTAATAGCCTCACGGTAGGAAACTTGGGGTGCACCAACATTGGCCTCAACGTTGAATTCACGCTTCATACGGTCAACGATAATCTCCAAGTGAAGTTCTCCCATACCTTCAATGATGGTTTGACCAGTTTCTTCGTCACGGCTGAAACGGAATGATGGATCCTCTGCGGCAAGACGGATGAGAGCCTCAGACATTTTCTGTTGATCGGCCTTGGTCTTGGGTTCGACGGCAACCTTGATAACGGGTTCAGGGAACTCCATCTTTTCAAGGATGACAGCAGAGTCCTTGGCACAGAGAGTTTCTCCAGTAGTGGTATCCTTGAGTCCAACCAAGGCAACGATATCTCCAGCGACAGCAGACTTGATTTCGGTACGGTCGTTGGCGTGCATTTGAAGCATGCGTCCAACGCGTTCGTTCTTGCCCTTAACAGAGTTGTAAACGGTGGATCCGGCTTCCATGACACCAGAGTAAATACGGGTAAAGGTAAGACTTCCAACGAAAGGATCATTGGCAATCTTGAAGGCCAAAGCAGAAAGGGGCTCGGCATCAGAGGAGTTGCGTACGGTATCTTCACCATTATCAGTGACACCAGCGATGGCCTCAACGTCCAAGGGGGAAGGCATGAAGTCAACAACAGCATCCAAAAGTGGTTGGACGCCCTTGTTCTTGAATGCAGTACCGGTCAAGACAGGGACGAAGGAAAGGTTAAGAGTTCCTTGACGAATGAGCTTCTTGAGAGTAGGAACATCGGGTTCTTCTCCCTCAAGGTACATCATGAGAGCATCCTCGTCTTGCTCGACGGCAAGCTCAATGAGTTTCTCACGGTATTCAGCGGCTCTTGCCTTGAGTTCGTCATCGACAAGAGGAATGTCGTTGCACTCATCAAGAGGGATTCTATCAAAAGAGGCACCCAAATCCTCACCACGCCAAACGATGGCTTCCATTGTGATCAAATCAACAACCCCCAAAAAGTCGGATTCGGTTCCGATAGGGAGTTGAAGAACAGCTGGGGTATCACCGAGCAAATCAACAATAGTCTTGACACAGAAGTAGAAATCGGCACCAGTACGGTCCATCTTGTTGAGGAAACACATACGGGGAACCTTGTACTTGTCAGCTTGACGCCAGACAGTCTCAGTCTGGGGTTCAACACCGGCAACACCATCGAAGACGGCAACGGCACCATCAAGAACACGAAGAGAACGCTCAACCTCTAGTGTGAAATCGACGTGACCTGGTGTGTCAATAATGTTAATTCTGTGATCATTCCATGCACATGTTGTAGCAGCAGAAGTGATAGTAATTCCACGCTCTTGTTCTTGTTCCATCCAGTCCATGGTAGCTCCACCCTCGTGAACCTCACCAATCTTGTAGGACTTTCCGGTATAGTAAAGAATACGTTCTGTTGTTGTGGTCTTACCGGCATCAATGTGAGCCATGATACCAATATTACGGTATAGATCAAGATCGACCTCACGTTGCTTAGCAGAAGATGCAACCTTCTTGTCTACTGTTTGTGCCGCCATGTCAAGAGAGACACCCTGCACATGATAGGAATGATGATTGGAGAAAATAGGAATATTTGTAAGCTACCATCATCTTCAGAAAAGTGATGACACAGAGTAAAAAGCTAGATTCAGTAAATACACACCTTGTCGCTGCGAACAACAGCGCCATCGGCGTTGACAAAGCGTTCAATTCCATATGTAGCAGGATTCAACGGTTGTCTGACGAAGGCAGATCCAGGTGCGAAAGCTCCGGCAGATGCAAGTGCCATGGCGAGGGCGGCAGCGCCCGCAAGTCCTTTAGAAACCATGGTTGGTGTGTTATTGAATTCTTTGCAGAATACTTTGTGGCAACAACAGCGAATCTTGCTTGTCCGCACTGCTTCGCTTCTACTCAGCTAAAATCTTTCGTCTTTTTCTGTGGTAGTCATCTGATTTGGCTGAGATGGACCCCATCACTGACGCACATCGATCGCACGTAACGTTGCCTGACGGGGTGTCTGCAATTCTTCCACCTTTCGCGGGGCTTATCCAGTACATTTTTAACTCCATGTCGAGTGAGGCAAAATCAATTTAAATTTAAGTATAATGGGGTCAAACCCCGTTTTGGGGCCACGTGTAGCAATAATCTCAGCCACGGCCAGACTCTACTTCTACCTGTACTTACCCGCTACAGTGCTTTTCAAAAACACGTCAGTCAGTCTCTCTCGTGTCCCCCATTTTTTTTGTTCTCTCTGATTTGACTGACAGGCTGTATTTTCCATGATCATATATGATTTCGGAATTTTGATTTTGTCATTCTGGGAGGGAAAGAAATTCAGCTGCCGCGCTGACTCGACCAAGGTCGTATTCCTGTTGAGAGAAACATTGCATACACTGCCAACTTTGAAGAACCAACACGCAACTCTTTGACCAACACACCGACTCCGGAATTGTGAGCAAGTTTATTTAGATTTCGTGGCAGTGAGCTTGGTAGGAGAAATAAGCTTCTTCCACTGCTAATTTAACACATCTGTATCAACTATCTTGACCGGTTAAATTAAAATGGACCGCTCACAAAGATGGTGCCTCTTGTTGCTCTATCTAATGTCCAAGGATGTTACTGTAGCGTTTTTGCCTTGTAGTATTAATTGTGGAAGTCAATCCCCCAGTCTTTCCCAAGCCCGAAAAACTTTCTCGAAAACTACTCTCAATATCAAAGACATTGACAAGTATTTTCCTGAAGAAAATGAAGATGGGGAAAATCAAGACGATGACGACGAAAGCGATGGTCTTGTGACGAAAGAAATGTTTCTTCGAGATATGTTGAAAGATCCGGAGACGAAACGAAAAAAGAGAAATGGCAGTCGGTATAGAACACTCGATAATCGGGATGCATTGCCTTTCCTAGTCAAAGAAGTTACACCTGACCCATACACTCCGATAGAAAAGAAACGGAAGGAAGCAATTAAGAATACTATAAAAGATCGTGAAAAGACTGCTGCGAAAAAAGGTGGTAAAGAAAAGAAAGTCAAACGTGACTTGCTTGGGAATGACAAAGGTATAGCTGCATCCATCTATCAAGAAACAAAAGATGGATCTCTCGAAAAAGTTCTTGGAGAGTTCAATCTTGATAAATCAACGAACTGCGGGGATATTATAGACTTTGGCGATAAAACATTTGAAGTGCAACGAGCTAGATGTCAATACAAGTACGCAGGTGGTCAACGGTTTGTAATGGTCAGAAAAATCCTTGAAGTGAAGGACGTGACAAGAGTAGAGGTTGAGAGCCAGCTCATGAAACAATTCAAAGACAACGACAGCGAAGAGGAGAGTTAGATGACAACAAATTAGCTAGCAATATTTTCTTTATCATATCTCCTTGTTTCTTTTTGATAAGTCGTGCCACAACATTTTCATCTACTTGTGCATGGCTGATACTTGTCGCACAAGGCTAATATCTTCACTTTCTTCCATCTTTTCTATGATACATTGCAGTGATTGTGACCAGTGAGATTCAGCTGATAACAAGTCTTCGTCGGATCCTAAAGATAACGCAAACTCCAAAATTGACTTGGATTCCTGGCCCCGTAATCCATATTGTGAAATAGTAACCTCTGGAGCAGCCTCCTTGATCAACTTTATTGTTCGTGGCAAAACTCCTTCCTCGGCTTTTGCTTCGACTCTCAGAAATACGGTTCCTTCTATGTGAGCTTTGCTTCGGTCTAACGATAAGACTGTATATTCACCAAGGAGTGAGGATATGTGTTGTGCGACAGATGCAGCTGAAGGTCTTTCTGCTGGTTTCGGAGAAAGCATGGATTCCAACAGGTTTTGTAGTGAGGGAAATGACATGGCAACTTTTTCATTCCACGACTTGGGGAATTCACGTCTTCGGATGCCTTCAAAAACAATATGACGTTCCATGCCCTAGAAATTTTACCCATAAAACAGATAATAATAGAGAAGCGTCAGTTGATGGAAAAACTTACAGTAGATTTGTGGTGTATTCGCAATGGACTCATTTTCACACTTACCGTGTACATGGGATAGCACAATTCAAAAAGCATAATGCCTAATGAATACACATCTGTACTTGCATCGTAATCAGAACCATTGATCTGCTCCGGACTGGCATATGATCTTGTTCCAACACCAGCAGTGATATCATCATTGTCGGTATGAGAGACTCTACTATGCATGGACTCATCTAGTAAAGATTTTGCTCTATCAGCACCCCCAGCAGCCGATTCTCGAGACAAACCAAAATCTCCAACTTTCACAACACCGGAATCGTCAATGAAACAGTTTTGGGGTTTAAGGTCACGATGAATTAATCCCTGCTTATGTACATGCTCGACACCTTGCGCAATTTGATTAAATAAGCCAAGTGCCAAAGGAATGTCTATCGTTGCATCATCATCATCATCTGATATCTTTAATTTGCCCTTCCGGGCATCGGGATTGGATAAAAAGTCTGATAGAGTTTTCTGACTGCAAAGTTGCATTTGTATGTAAAGAGTATGCATTACTTGAGTTGTTTCAACTGGAGCTGTGATGCTTTTCTGTGTTTCATCCTTGGTGGTCGGAACCTTCTCTTGTGCATCAGTTGGATGAAATGATACCATGATTGGGTCATTTCCATCCTCTGTGGAAAAACTAGATGCAGATCCGTCATCGCTGCTGCTGCTGCTGTCACTACTACTACTACTGTCACTGCTGCTGCTGCTATTGTCGTCAAATTGGTCACTACCTTCACTTGAGCCATTATCCTGAATTACTGGCAAACCACTTTTATGCTTATTCATACCTGTCAAATCGATGGAAACAGCGTTTCCACTGCGCTCGTGAGAAGAAGTAATATCTGCTTCTTCTTTCAATGAGGAAGAGCTGTTGCGACGAAGGTGACCACCGCTACCACTACGTTCAAAGGTAATACCGCAGTCTTCATCTTTCAACGAGGAAGATGAATGATCGCGACGACGACCTATGGAATCCAATGCGTTGCCATCAGGGAAGAAATCAAAATTATTCCACCCCAATGGATTTGTCGATTGTAACGTTCTCTTTTGAGATTGCGCCAGCGAGGAATCCTTTGATTGACCAATATGGTTATCATTGAAGGTAGAGTCTGACTGTATCCAATATTGTGCTTCAGATGTGTTTGTGCCACCACCTACACCAGTTGTAAGTAGTTCACTGGAGAAGCATTTCGTAGTGGGATTCCTATTTGTAGTTGTCAAGTAATCCATTGCTGAACTGTTTTCAGGATGTGAACCATTCGCATCAGATCCGTCCTCTTCAAATTCCAACCAGGCTGTATAGTATCTTACTACATTTTGATGATCAAGTAGGGCAAGAATTTTCACTTCTCGTAACACACGTTGCAACCGCTGAGAGAATTCTTTCGTCAAGTTACCTGTGGAATCAACTCTTGACCTGATCCACACCTTTTTCACAGCGTACTCTCTACCATCGAGAGCATTCTCACAACGGAATACCGTACCAAAGCCACCCTTCCCAAGGGCTGACAATTCATTGAACTCTGATTTGAACCGCGAATACCGTACCAGCGGAATACCATCTATACTTCCAACATTTGCAACGTTTGCCTGAGTAGATTCAAGTTCAACTGTAGGAGTAACATTATCATCTTCCTTGCTGCTATTGGTTTCGTTTCCTGTTACGTGGGTGGGAGTTGCTGTTGTAGAAGTTTTAGACGGTGACGTTGTTGTTAGAGGTGGCACTGTGAGGGGTGATGGAACTCTCTGCGTAGGATCTGAAAGTGACGTTTGAGGATTCGAATGTTCACCACTATTGGAATCGGAATGGAACATGGGTAAACTCATACTGCGTTTTATGGCCTTCTTTGTGATGTTCCCGGAAGAGGATAGTTCGGACGATGCATGATTACTGTGATGTAAGGGAAGTGTACTGTCTCCGCTCATTGAAAATTCTACTTTGGATGACTGTGACACCTTTTGTGGTTCACCATCTCCTCCCTCGTCACGGATACTAGAATTCTGTGACGGAAGTAGTGACCTATATTGCAAAGCCCACTTTTCCTTGGACTTGACGTATTTGATTCGGACTGCTACAGCAACTGTTAAAAGGAACAAAACAAGCCAAAATACCATGGACCACGTCAAGAATAGACCACCTTCACTACTGTGCACCGGAGACGATGTCGGGGGTAAGATAACAGTTGGTGATGAGGTCATTGTTTCTCCTTTGTAATCTTGTTGTGACAGAGAGGAGGGTGGTTCAATTTGGAGTGTCCCACGACAAAATCGATTCGAGGGTGTACAGGTTTCTTTCCGAGCATATGGATTTCCAATCACGGTATCAATGGCATCGCGTAGACGTGCAAATCGCATTGTATCATCAAGCATTTGTTTGATTTTTGGTGGTTTGTAGATAACTATTGCATTTCCATGCTGCTGATGTTTGTCTGAGAAATCATCGGGGTGATATGAGTATGGATGATTCATTCCATTACTCATTAGAAAATTCAAGTATGCCTCTCGTTCTTCTTGTGGTCCATTGACTGGATGTGGAAGTCCCAACATGGGAGGGAAACTGATTTTTTCGGCAACTGCATCCTGTATCAAAGTATGTTCATCCAATACCTTCAAGGGTACCCATCCAGAATGATCTCCACCACCACCAACACCGTACACAGATGCAATCGAAAATTCTAAATCTTTTTTCCACAGAATGGCTCCTGTCCCTTCATCTACTGCTGTAATGACTGTCCCATCTTCACTAAATGCTACAGATGGTAAAAGGAATTCCTCATCATGATGGTTATCATTGTCATCCTCCTCATGATCTTCCCAAAGTAATCGTTCTTGCTGTTCTGAATATCCTGGTAATAACATGGCATTCTCGTGACCACCTTTATCATTCGTATCATATCCTCCTTGAGATGGCGACGATGAGGACGTTGGACTATCAAAGTCAAGTGCTACAAAATGACCAACTGTCACATTCCAAACTTCTTTTCCTGTATTGGCGGAGATTTGTTTGACAACAAAGTCTTCTCTTTGCAATAGTACATTTTCATGTTGTATTGAATTGTTACTGTTGTTGTTACCACTGCCATCCTCATTGTCATTGTCATTCTCATCATTGTCTTCTTCTTTGACAAAGGTGGGACGGTCTGCATCAGAGGATTGGACCCATTGTAATATACCTGTTGTAGGATCCAAGGCAAATAAGGATGTGGATTTTGTTCCTGTGACTATACCACATTCATTTTCAGAGACACATGTACGAACAGGATTGGCTAAAATATCCATGACTGTAATTGGCATGGGTTCCATTTGGGGTGCCGGAGGTTGTTCATCGTCATGGTCACTCTCTTCATCTGCCGTTGTACTATCTTGTGGAAGATTCCGCAAGGCATACAACCGTCCATCTAATCCAGGTACAATCCGTGCACGATTATTATTCTTTTTCTTTTTCGTACTGGTATGACTATCAGTATCGTCAGGTTGATCCGACACGGAAGGTATAGCATCTGATGCACCAATCAATGGTGATCCTGATGAAAAGAGTCCACGCAAATCACCTGAAAAGGCATCTAATGTCAAGACACTTCCATCTACGGCACAAATAATCAAGGAAGACGATGGGGATGTGGATGCTGATGGTGCGGAAGTGGATAAGGGTATTGTCGGTTCGTCATTGATAATGTCTTGTAACTCCACTACCCCTCCGACACAAATGACAGTTAGGAATAACAAGAAAATAGTCATCATGGTGGAACTCCAAACATGGTTGTAATGACGAGACCTTTGTTGATTTCGTATTCTTCCTCGATGATAGTAGTGTGTACAAGAATATGGATTTGATTGTGTCCAATGACAGCCATGGTTGCCATGTGTGATTGAACTGGGAATGATTGGTATCAGTGTTACCGTTGCTGTTGTGTCTATATTCTGCCAAGGCTGTGGTTGTTTTCTTGATCTTTTTCGGCAAGCTTTCTTCTTGGGAGTCATTCCTATTGATATCGATTGTGGGTCTGTTTCAAGGCAACAGCAGCAGATTTGGTTTGATTGAAGTAGTTTTGAATGACATTGACATGGTGACATTGGGGTGCAGAGATAGAAGGAAAAGTTGAATCGAGGAATATACTATGAAGGATAGTCCTAATAACAGAACTTTTTCACGAAGGAGCACAAATGAGAACAGAGAAAGCAAGGATGAAAAACGAAAATGATAGAGACTAGACTAGAAGTACATAAATAGACGGGCTCTGCATGTGTGTGTGTGTCGTATTGTAGCGTGATTGATTGGGCAAAAAACCGGCACGCCGTTAGACTCTACAACGATGATCTCACTCCTGTGTAATATGTCAGTCATGCAAAGCTTGCTACATTCGTTCTGTGTTCCACAAACAAACACCCCAGAAATCAGCCGAAAGTTGATTTCTCCTAAATACGTCAGATTTTTACTGCCTATTTCTGTAGAACCTTGGTATTGGTGCAAATGCCTGAACTTGACACCCGGCAGTCGTTGAGAGAAACTGGCTTCTCTGTACAAAAGCAGAAGACTCCCTAGAGAAGAGGAGCAAAGGCAAGACGGCTTCCGAAACCAAAAAAGATTTATTTACGACGGTACGAAAGCGAATTCTGAATTCTGATTGCTTGTTTCCTTTTATGTGTGAAACCGAATCATTCGACTCGTCGCATATCATATCTTTGTGAGAGATGTCAAATATATGATTTTGTCTTGCGAAGGTGACATTCTAGATGAATTGTGGTATAGTATGTCAGAGTTTGATTTGCTTATTATTGGAGATATCACTGCTGTCCCTGGTCTCTCTGCCTTTTGGTCTGTTGACACCTCCCATCTGCGTGGTTCCGACCCAACCCCCGTGGATGGATGTGAGCTAGACTCTATGAGATGGGGGTTCTCTTCCGCCATTGAACTGTTCTTTGATTCTTCTTCTTGCCGCCTTGTGTTCCTCTCTCACACAAGACAGTGTACAGTGCAGTAGCGGTGTAGCAAACTCGTATCATATTTGCGAACCACTTTTCTCATTTCTCGACATTCTTTCATACACACATCAAACCAATGATGCGGAATGACACCATTCTACCCATCTCTTACTCTACTAGACGACGATCATGGCGACAACGATTATGGCTCTATGCCGTCGTTGCTTCTTGTCATTATGAATCAAAGCAATATTATGGACCAGCATTGGCATTGGCACTGTCATCATCGTCGCCGCCGTCGTCGTCCTCCATATCCAAACCAATGCCATTACCAGTTCCAACAAAAGCAACAACGACAAATGACCCACCCTTTACTTCTTACTACTTGTCGTCGTCATCATCATCATCATCATCTTGCATTAATAATATTGCCAATGTCGGTGGGACCATACCGGAAAGTGTCATTGATTCTGTCGAACATGAACAAGAAGAACGAAAAAGATCCAAAAGGACAAAAACATCAACTCCCAGAGATAGAAAAAAAACAATGACAAGGACAACAACCCCAAATAATAATGGTTCTGACAGTGACATGACACCAACAGATTCCATGACAGATAATGAACATCGTCATCATCATCATTGGACAAATGATAGACCCTTCTTTTGGTTGAATCAATTAGATGAAGCATCGAATCGACATGTCATGGAACGTTGGACACACCGACAAGAACGACAAAATCCATCCTTTATTAAAACACCACCGACTGTACAACGTCCCTTTTCACTCTTGAGTTGGAATATATTGTCACAATCATTGTATGATAAAAGTTCTAGTTCTAGTAGTTCAAGCGATGAGGAGGAGGAGGAGGATTATTACACGGTGGCTGACACCAAGGAACCATTATCGTCGACACCGACAACAACAACAACAACAACAACAACAACAACAACAACACAACAACCTCAAAAATGGTCATGGGAGAAACGACTCGAATGGATATTAGAAACTATAGTCCATGCCAATGCCGATGTGGTTTGTTTACAAGAAGTCGAATATGAAAGCTATCATACAGATTTATTACCAGCCATGCAACGTCATGGATACGAAGGAGTTGTTCAGGGTGGACATGGGGTTCGTGATATTCAACGTCGTAAAGCTAAGGCGGAACGTGCACATGTGGTGGCTACCTTTTGGAAAACAAGTCGATTTCAACCAGTTGCCATTATACCCAAAGATACCAAGAAGAACAAATCAAAAGACCAAAAGCAAGAACATAATTTAGGATTTGCTCACATGGCACGAGGTAGAACAATGACAAGTGTATTACAAGATATTGGTGCAATGGAAAATCACCAAGAAGAAAAAACCATCAATGGTGACAAGCCACAACACGAGGCATTCATACCAGCAGCACCGACACTTGCAGTTATTAATTGTCATTTGGAAGGTCATCCACGTCAGTATGCAGCACGAATTCGACAACTTCAACATGCCATGGATGACTTAATCAAACGTAAAACATGTGGACCTTCTATGAATGGCTTAGCTATTGCCGGTGACTTTAATTGTGAATTACAAAGTTCTGCTTGTTCGACATATCTTCGCATTGGTCGTTTAGGTCGAAAAGGTGGATTAGGTGGTGTCCATGGGACATCTGCACTTGTCCTTCCTGAATCTATATTGGAAAGTGAGGAAGCCTCTGAAATTTTACATCCCATTATTGAATGGGGGAATGCAATACCCAATGAAGATATGGAAAATGTACAACCACATCCCTTTCGACGAAATTCATTAATATCCGCCTATCCTCCACAATTAGGACAGGCTGATCCACGACAACACTTTACCTTTTGTGCCAATCCACATCGTCCTGTGGCTGGACTAGATCAAATTTGGTATTCTGGATTTTCCTTGACACGTGTCGCATTACGCAAAATGTTTGAATCATCCCAAAAACGAAAACATGTATTGGAAACTGGTTTACCTCAACAAGAGTATCCCTCGGATCATTTACCTATTGGTGCCGTATTTGATTGGAATGCCTGTGATCATTTGAATGAACATGATGAATGTGACGTTTATGATCCACATAAGAAATGCAGTGAAGCAGGTGTACGTGAATTAATCATTACCAAAGATCAAGTACCACCACCACCCAAGGTGAATTCACCCATTATGGCCTATGCGGAATTGGATATGTTGTTGTCGACATGTCCGTATGATTCGGAAGAACAACGGATTGAATTTGAAGCCATTTTGAATGAGAAACCTGATTTACCACCCAACAATCCCAATACACAAAAACCACCTAAACCATCTCAAGAACAATTAAAGAAACTTCGTGATATGAGAGAACGAAAGAAAATGGTGTTGTCGAATGCTACAGAGTCTGTCCGACCAACACTTCAACGAATTCTCAAACTAAACAAGGAAGTTGCTGGATACTAACTATAGAGTCCAATTTGTTTCTACTTGCTTGGATACCAAAATACAGTGTTGTACCAACTAAAACATAGTATTATATAATTTGCTAATAACTGAAATAAAAATACGAGATATCAAATTAGCTCCCTCGAAAATATCTTTTTGTTCCTTCTAACAAAGACTCTCTGTCTGCTTTAATCTTCTTGCTCAGTTTGTGTGCATAAAGAACATCATGATGTTGTGATACCTACGACCCATGAGCCTGCTTTTTGTATGTAGCGAAAACCAGCAAGCAATTTTTATTGAATTGAATGATATGATTGGTTGATAGAGGGATGACTATTTTTTGGCGACAGACACGGAGAAACCAAGTCGATTTGACTGCAGAGAAACAGGAAGAAAACAAGACACAATCTACTGTGTCCACTTTCCTTTTCATTCTGGACCCTACCTGTATTTGTACGGCAGGACCTACCTACTGGTGCACAGGTACCTCGTGCCATGTACACAGAACAGACAGTACCTGGTATTCTTTGTTTATCTCCCATCGTCACCATATTCAATCAAGCAGAAGAGAGTACCTGGTAGAGCCAAAAGGTGTCTTCTCAACTTCTCAACTTCACGTACTGTTTCTGTCTTTTGTTGTCATTATTTGGCTATTTTTTAAGTACAAGCAAGTAGTCGTGACCCGTGAACTGAAACGAGCCAGGTTGAACACTTGACACATAGACATCAAACATCCATACTGTCCGTTTTAGGACTAGCTGTAGTGGTGAAATCGGGAATATTTTTCATGACACCATTTTCTTTCTAGAGTCCTATGATATAGAGCAAAGGAGGCAGATGTTTCACAGAAGTGTTCCACATCAACGCGCACAGCTCTTGCTCAGCACGAGAGAAGTGTACTAGGCAACTTTGAAAATTGATTGCACAACACGATTGTTATTCGTACGTTGAGGAAACTTTGAAAGTAACAACCAAAGTATATGCACCTAAGGTCGCTTCCATTGTCAACAGTATCACGTGATTGAAGAGATTCACTACTCAACAATATTTTCTACATTGATTTTTCTACCATGGAAAGTCAGAAAAAATATTCAGCTTTTACTGAACGGTCTTCCCGAAAAGACCATCATGAAACTCGTATGCGATCGAAAACTCGAAATAGGTATGATTTCCTAAAGTATGAATAGTTTTTTATCTATTGTGTGTGTGTGTCTATGTGACATGAATTTGGATTGGACAAAATCTTGCAACTTGGTTGACAATGTAAAAATCTTGAAATCGTATGAACACATACAAATGATGTGGAGATTTCATTTGCCCACGGGAAAACCAAGTCTACACCGCTCTTTTGGTGGAATGCTGGCGTTGTATACAACTCGTCATGCGAATTACTTGGATGGATGAAATAATGATTCTTCTTCTTCTTTCGGAGAGAGAATCATTATTTGTGCATTTCCCAATATTAAAAAGTTATTTTTACTTTTTGCCTTTTGTATTGCCTGGTCCGAACAAGATTCATTCGAGATGGGACAGTTACGAGGCATACAGAATCCATGTCGGAAGAATTTTCGAAACAAATGATTATCATTCAAAAGCAATAGAGCCACTTTTTCTATTTTTTTTAAGTTTATGGGTTCTCTCACTTGATATGTTATTCATTTCTTCTCTACCTATGTATTTGTAGGATTTTAAAGGAAAGTATCAAAGCCTGGAATGAAATACTTCGGGGATCATCATCGTCGTCGTCGTCCAAACCCACTTATAATTCTAACCATGAAGAAAGTACGAATCAAAATGATGACAATAACAATTGCGGAGTTTCGGATGGTGAAGAAGGCGGAAGTTGTCATCGTGGTGAGGTGCAAAAGAATCAACGCTTACAAAATATTTGGAAAGAGCATGTACAGAAACTCATTATTGCTTTACAAAGAATGCATCCAATGGAGCAAAAGAAAGCTACAAGTAATACGACGGCTTGTGCTGTACCTGCATCATCTTTAGCGCAAGAGGATTTTGATATTTCTCGTACTTCTCCACCACATTCACCATTATCTATAGCGGAAGAATTCCAAAAACGGGATTTGGTATTTGAAAAAAATACCATCTGGGAAGAATCATTGCACAGAATTAACCTTGTGCTTGAAGAATGTAGCCTTGTTTTTCAAAGGCGTCATATTGATTATTCTAAAGCAACAACAATTTCGGAGGAAGATATATCCGAGACTGATAGAGGTACTACACTTTATGCATTTGTACATTAAAAATAACGAGCTAAAACTGAAAATAGAAAAAGTATTTACACGGAGCACCTTGTCAAAAAATTCAGAATATTTTAGTCTAACAGCGCACCGGTAGGACCGCCTACGGTATCGCCATTATAAACCATGTAGGATCATCTTGTACGGTACCAAGTACCAGGATTAATCCTCTCATCAAGGAAGCCCTCATACACAGAGAGATTGAACATCATTGTTGCATCTGCGTTCAAAGAATCTAACAGAACAATAATTATATACAATAATAATAATCATAGGATTAAAAAATCTGTACTCATTTATACAAACAGAACAGAACACTCTCAAAATGAAAATGGAGAACTAATACAACCTGAAAAGGTTCAGTGATCAACTTGTAGACTCAAATCATTTCATCCTTCCTTATGGAACAACTGGTAATGAAATAAATTCGCATGTAGCTAAAAAATTGTTTTCATTAAGAAGACCACCAGCAACACAAATTGTAAAATCACCCAAAATCACGGCACCATGGCAATATCGAACTGTTGTCGTGTGATCTGTAGTGTTAGGTACTATCCAAGATCCGCTGGAAGTGTCTAATGCTTCAACACTGGATAACACATTGCCTTCTCCATTCACTCCACCAATAACCACAACAGATGTACCAACAACAACTGCGGCAAAATCTGCTCTTTCCATGGACAAGTCTGTTACAGATGAAGAAATTTCCCATGTTTGTGTTGCCATCATGTTATTTGTAGCATCGATACAATGACATATATTTTATTTTGAACTACCACTGCAGCAGATGTATGTCGTGAAGTAGGCATGTCAGGAAGATCCTCCCATGGCTTGTTGTCGACATTGTACCGTACCACAGTATTCCAAGCGACAGCACCATCGCTTCAAAAGACATAGATGTATCTTCCCACAGCAACTGCTGCACAACCATATCGTTTTTGTTTCATAGATGGAAGTACTTCCCATTCAGATGATAGTATGTCAAATGCAATGAGGTCGTTGACTACAGATTGATACCGCTCATTAAAACCACCAACAAGGTATAATATGTTATCAATCAATACTGCAGCACAATTAAATCGTCCACCATCTGGTATGATATTTGGAAGGGGTGTCCATTCATTTCTGCGGCGATTATATATTTCACCGCAAGACGACGTACAACAACAATTATTATCCCTTCCTCCAATCATGACAAATCGATCATTAGCAATCTTCGTACATGCTGCTTTGCAACGTTTCTTGACATGGAAGCCATTGGCGTCCAATTTGATTCAGGACTTGTAGTAGTTGTTGACATTGTTATCGTACTGGCAGAATGAAATCAAATAAATATTAAAAGATGCTTGCTGGCTTTCATCTCTGTGCGCCGCCGCTGTGAACACTGTCTGTGCAAGCTCCTAATCCTAATTTTAGTTTGTTCCGTCGCCATGAGTATAAATGACAACAATGTACCACCAGGTCCTCTAGACTATGTTTCGAGATGAGAATGCATCTTCTTCACGATTTCAGATTTGAGAACTTTCGATATTTGAGAACTCTAGATTTGAGAACCCTACGGCTGTACAGGCCTGACAGCCGTACGAACCGCTTTGCTTAAGCACGCTTACCTAACTTTATCTCTAGTCTAGTAAACACCTTTCATTTGGGAGGGAATACTTTTTATGCTGGTCTCTACTGATACTGCCATAGGACCCTCTACCGTAGGCAGGACCTGCTTATTACTTACCTGGTACTACTTCTCCAGTGCTAGAAACCACAAGTTTCAGACCGTTGGCAACAAGAGAGTTGCACAGTGCGTTGTTCCCCAACACAGTAAGTTTGTACCGTGTGTACCAATGCACTCTTGAACTCCTCTGGAAGTGCTTCCGTCCTACGACAAGAAGTAAAATAGGACTAACTAGTAGTGCTCAAAGTCTCAAGTCATTTATTTGGTCAGTATTGCTGCTCACCAGAACGCTGTACAAACTTGCTATCATCTAATATTATCAATACGCAATGACTTCATACAACATTGGAAATCGTGTCATCCTGGACGGGCTCTCGAAGGCTCCCCAATACAATGGGAAAACAGGGATTGTCCGTTCCGCATTGAATAAGGAGGGTCGATACCACGTATTTGTGGAGGAACTTGATAAGGTCATGGCACTCCGTCCAGCAAATCTCAAGTACGAACCCCGATCCTTGGATTCGTTATCAGTGAAAGAGCTCAAAACGATTCTCAAGGGAATGAATAAATCTATTTCGGAGCTTGCTGGAATGGACAAATCGGATTTACGCGAAATGGTGTCCAAGACTTACACCGACAGCAACCAGCTTGGTGAGGTGTTGGCAAAATCGAGCACTTCTGCTCCTTTGCCGACAGCAGCAGCAGGAGCTTCCATAAGCAAGGAGCAGCTCCAGAGTCAAGCAGATCAAATGATGAACATGAATCCCGAGCAACTGCGGCAACAGGCACAAATGATGCGCTCTATGGACCCCGCTACATTGCGGAGAATGAACCCGCAAATGGCGGGATTAAGTGACGAACAAATTAAGATGGCAGCCAACCAAATGGAAATGATGGCAAATAACCCCTCTATGATGAAAATGGCAGCAGAGCAGATGAAAAATATGACACCAGAAGAGATTGAGCAACAGAGACAGGCAGTTATGGGGGGCAGCGGTGGTAATCAGCCTTCGTCTTCTTTTGAATCCCAAATGTACGGAAAGTCCGCTTCGAAATCCGGTAGCGGTGGCCCTGCCGCCAATCAAGCACAAAATGCGGCCCAGCAAATGGCCAACATGTCACCAGAACAAATTAAGCAGCAAGCGGAAATGATGCGGAGTATGAGCAAAGATACGATCCGGAAAATGAATCCACAATTTGCAAACATGACTGACGACCAAATCGAATCAGCAGTTAGTCAAATGGAAATGATTGCTTCGAACCCAGAGATGTTAAAAATGGCAACTGAACAAATGAAAAATATGTCTCCAGAAGATATTGCTGCCATGCAGCAGGGTAAAATGCCAGCTCAATCGGGATCAGTACCACCCAATATGAACCCCTCAGACATGCTCAGTAACATGGATCCAAAGCAATTGAAGGCAATGCTAGATGGTGTGAAGAAAAATCCCGAGTTATTGAAGCAGCTTATAGGATCGAATCCGGCAATGGCTAATATGAGTGAAGAGCAATTGGCCAAGGGAATAGATGCTTTTGCGGATATGGACGAAAAACAACTAGAACGTGCATTGAATACAATGAAAACTGTGCAAAAGGTTACACAGCCGTTCACATCAACCTATAATAAAGTTAACGGAGCAGTCGGTGGTCATTTGGGAAAAATGCTTGCAGTTTTCTTTGGTATATTGGTGATTTTTGTTGTTGCAAGATTTTTTGGTGCATCATCTGGCGACACTGCAGATCTAGTAGACCTAGATGACTTGGCTTCGGTGAATGTTGACACTACGGACGGGATTGAGAGCGAGTTCTAAACCATATTTAAAAGCATAGTAAATATACAATATACCCCTGAAACTGAGACAGATTAAATTATATATTTTATGCCATGATTGTTGCATCTTGGAAAAAACGATGCCAACGCAAGGACAATCCTACCCCGGGACTAGGACCTCTAGAGAGGTTCTTAGGATTAGGGCTAGAGGAAAACAACAGGCAGCTCCTCTCCAAGAGGAAACTTTAAAAATAATACCTCTAGAGAGAGAGAGAGAGATAGGTCTATGGTACCTGGTAGGATCGAAGTACGATTACCTGTACCTGGGAGTCCCAGCACGCCTTTCTTGACGGTCCTCCTATGTATTTTGGAAATTAGCCT